>CAUYRH010071351.1:0-44610 GCA_963574655.1 Perodicticus potto
GACAAAGGAAGTACTTAATTCAGCTCTCTTAGCAACAAACAAAATAGAAAAGCGGACCTTTTCTAAGGGAAAATATATCCCATTATTCTCTGAGAAGCCTAATATATTCCATATGTCGCCTGTGCCCATGTGTTTATATAATATGTGTGACAGCTCTGTTCTGTTCAGACATGAATAAAAAACTGAGAAATTACTTGGTGGAGATAAGGTCATATAGATTTCATTTATTTGTTTTTTTCACTAACGTGAACTTTCATAAGCTGGTTTTTATAGCTCCTATCCAACTTTTTAAATAATTGTTTGGCAGAGGTGCAAAGAAAAAAACTGAAAAAAGAGAAGCTGCGAAGATTTTGTGTTTTTTGATTTGTTTATAGTTAAGAGGAAAGAATAATTCTATCCTTCTCATCGTATTTCAGTGTTTACCTAAACTCTGTTCCTCCTTTTAGTGAAAGAAAAAAAAAAGTGATAATGAGACATTTCACAGGTGGGGTTTAGGCAGCTTAATTTTAGCTAATGAGTGATGAATGCAACCTTTTATTCTTAGTCAAATATTTATTATTTGAGCACTCTAGGTTGCTGACTTCAGATGTTCTACTATTCCTTTCAGGGATTAAAAATTACATTTTCATGATCTTTAAGAGTTCTGTCTTAACTTGCAGGGTCTACTTTCTTATATACGGAAGTTCAACTGAGGAACAACGCTATCTCACTGCTTTGCGAAAGGAAAAGGAAGCTTTTGAAAAGCTCATAAGGTAATACACAGAAGATTAGTGTGAAAGTCGCATTTGCATGGAAGGCCTTTCAGAGTACAGGGGCATCTCTGGATGGGGGTGGAGGGGCATCTAATAGCCCTCCAGGAGGTTGGAGGGGGACGGGCATGAGGGGATGCCAGCAACATATGCCCACTGTCTGGTCAGTCCCCAGGTATACCCCAGCACATAGTTCCTTTTTCTCTCCCACTCTTCTCCCATCTCTGATTGCCTTTCAGTTGTTTGTTTAATAGAATATTAGAAATGGGACAAAGAGAACAGAACTGCTTTTCTGCTTATAAAGAAATACAGCTAAAACACTACTTTTCTAAGAAACATGTTTGTAAATCTCCTTTTTCCCTTATGCATAAGATTCTCCCCTCCTCTGAATGGTTCTTTTTCTCCTTCTGAAATTCCCATTGGGAGTAGGGATTGATTGCTTTACAACCTAGGCAGTAAAAATAATCATCTGTACGGTCACTCTGGGAAGACATTTTTTAGAAGGTGTGTTGTTTGTAAACGTGTTTTTGAAAGTAAGGTATCTGGTAATATTCCAAATCCAAATAGAAAATGTTTTTCAATTTAACATAAGGAAAATGTTTATGAGACATTCACAAACTGGATGGGTACCTCTTACCCCTGGAAGCATTCTAGAAATCTGATAACTGCCTGGGACATTGTCAAGGAGACTGACTGCCACTGGGTATGGGAAGATGAGCCAGATAATCTCTAAGGGGTTTCAGAAGCCAGACCAGGCGATGGACAGGGCATCATTGAGCTAAGCCAGAAGAAAGCTAAACTGAATGAGACCATGGCCAGCACAGAGTGTGACTGAGCCAGACCATTCTCCAGGCCTCAGACATTGGCAGTATGGGACAAAACTTATTTTTAGCAGTAGTCAGCCTGCCAGGGCCCTAGGCTGAATTTCAAAGTGGACAACCATCCGACAGTCCTGGCTGTGGGATCTCAGTATCTATGTGTAGAATGTACACATGGCCTGGTTAGTCCCAGGCAAGCATTCCTGGAAACAGGTGTTTACTGAATCGGTGCCATGGAGGCTGTGAGGTGGGGTCAGCATGGTACATGGACATTCCCTTCCTTCCAAATCCTGTAGAATTGTGATGTGGACTCTTCCAGGTACTAGGCATACAATTATTGCTCAGTCCTCTTAGCCTATGAAATATATTTTCTACCAGTGTGCTCTATAGAATTGTTTATATCATGTGTGTATATACACTTTTCTTTGAAAAATATTTCAGAAATGGTGTAAGACCAAGTATTATACAGGCTACTTCTTTGAGCACTGTCCCATCTTACTTTTAACTTCTAGACCTTTACTCCCCAAGGCTCAAACAGTAAACATCTATTTATTAAGCATCTGGTATGTGCCAGGCCCTGTGTAAATATTAGAGAGATGAAGTTATAGTGGTGCAGAAAAAGTCTCTGCCCTTCTGGAGCTTATTCTCTAGCAGAAAAGAAAAACTTTAAATAAGTCTCTCATAAGTAGAAGTGTACAGAGCACTGCTGGCCACAAAGATAAAAGTGTTTAATAGGAGATGTGTCAGAAATTCCTAACTCCAACCAGAAAGTGATAGGTGCTTCCTTGAGACAGTGACATTTAAGCTGACGCATGAAAAAGCTGTGGGTGTTGCTGGGAGGATTGTGTGGAAAGGGGGATTATGTTGAATAAAGGTGGATATATAAAGGCTCAGCGATACAAGAGACCTATTAAGGATTTAGGACTTTAAGGGCAGTAACACAGCACTGAAGTGTTCTAAGTAGGAAAGTGACAAGTATATTTTTAAAGGTCCTCTCTGGCATCAAACTGAGGACCAAGGGAGCGTGGCACCTGCTGGGAAGGCCGGTAGCTAAGATTAGGCTAATGGAGGACAGAGAGCAGATTTAAGAAAGATTTAGACAACAGAATTAAAGAATTGGTGATAACTGATGTGGGGCAACACCTCCTCATCACTCTGTCACTCTTTATAAAACATCCTTTGCCTAAGTTTTCTCCGATTAAAATTGTCACCAAGTTTCCAATGAGCACCGAGAGCTCAAATACTCAGATTAAGTTATTAGTGTTCATGTCAGGTCCCTAAAACCATCTATAGGCTCAGTGATTCACTGGAAAGACTCACATGAGTCAGAAAAACTGTTCCATTCATATACACATGAAAACCAGCAAAAGGAAAAGGTGCATGAGGCAAAGTCCAGGAACAGCCAGACGTCCTTTCCTAGCAGAGCCTTCATTCTGTCCAGAGTGTTGTCAGCAGTTTGACGTTAGGGCACAGTCACATGGATACCAAGTGCCCACAGGATGCCTCAGACTTCTGCCCCCCAAAGCAAAAGCAGGCATTCACAGTAAATCATGTTGTTAGCATAAACTGTCTGCTCAAACTGGTACCTTGAGGCCCAAGGCCTCAGGCACAAAAAGCCTCTGACCAGGCAGAATATTCCAGGGATTCAGAGCTCATTTTCCAGGAGCTGGCCTAGGGCCCGTTTAGAGGAAACAGACCTTTCTTAGAAACATGCAGAGTTTGAGCAGCCCCAGCCTACCGAGTTAACTGTTTCCTGTTTCTTGTAACCAAGGAGGCTGATGGAATGTGAGGAGGGCACTGCCTGTGTGGGTGGGTTTTAGCTTCATACCTTCTTCATGTACCTTCCTCTTCTCTAGAAAAGGGTGCTTTTAGTAGATAGTAGTAAGAAATTAGGAAATTCGTGCCATTCTTGGTTTTTTAATAAACATAAGGGGCACAAGTGCAGTTTTGCTACATGGGTATATTCCATAGTGGTAAAGTCTGGGCTTTTACTGTGACTGTCACCTGAATAGTGTATGTGATACCCATTAAGTAATTTCCCATTCATGATTCATGCAAATGCTTCAGCCATCAAAGAGCTCAATGACAAGATGTGGATAAGCCCTACACAGATTGGAAACCTCCCTCCTTAGAGCCTGGAACATGGACTCTCCCACATTTCAATAAAGAACAATAATTTCCACACTAAGTCACCAAGTTTTAATGTCATTTACACTATAATCTGGCATAATTTTTTCTAAACTCTCTCAATAGTGACTGTCTACTTATTATTTAAGATCTTCCCATTTTATACAGCATTCAGATGATTACACTATTTAAAATCTTAAGATACTTGTTATTCCAGGAAACTTGAAGAATTGGGGAGGTGTTTGTTTTGAAAAGCAAAAATATATTTAAGGTGCATTGCTGAAAGAACATTTGCACTGTGCCTGCACTTAGAGAAAAATTTAATGTGAGAATAATATAATGTGCTTTTGCCAAGACCTCCATGGGTGATGTTGTAAGAAGAAGCACAACGCTACTATTTAAAATAACCAAAAAGGAATGAATCAGCCTAACTGGCAGTAAAAGGATTGTTTAACAGGATTAAAGATCGGTAGATTACAGATGACAAAGAAAAAAGATTGTGCTTTTAAGTATTTATAATAAAATGCTCCCTGGGTACAAAAATTAGTAGTAACATCATCAGTATACATAGTTTCGAGGGGGAATTGTTCCTTTTCAAAGGAAGGGATAAGATTATTTGACATTTTATAGTTAAAATTATGATCACAAAATGAATTAGGGTGAGGGCTTGAATAAATGCCCATTGGAAAAGACTAATTGTTCAGTGCCTCTTCCTACATTATCACATTGTACAAATACCAGTGAAGATATTACAGCAAACATAGGAAACTTCAGTACTTTGTGAAAGGTCAGTGGTGTATCCAGAGATGAGACCACAGAGTAGAGGAGCTTCAGGCCGGGTTTAGTGAAGAGTGATAGAGACCTGCCCATGCACAGCCACAGGTGGTGCCCCTCGTGCAGATAGAGACCCCTTCCATGTGGGGCTCTGTGGGTGGTCCTACAGCTGGCTGGAGGACTCTGGTGCCCTGGGTGTCTTGTAGAGTGAATTTTAGGGCAGGGCTAGCTAAGCCCTTTGTCGACTTTGTTCCTGGAGGGGAGGAGGAGGAGGCAGGAGGTCTGTGTGGGGCTGCTCTTGCCCCACCAACATTTTAGATTATGTGGGAATAGGAATCTGAATTTTTAATTACTGTTTTGTATCTATTACAAAATATTTGTGCTAAATGTTGAAAGCACATTTCTATTAAATTAATTTGAGCTGCTGGTTAAGAAAACTTCATAGTCCAGGTTTTGTCTCTGGTGTATATTTTTTCTCAGATTTAACTTGTAGATAGGTATATATGTATATATATATAGCTGTTATTACTGTACTTTTCTTACAATGTGGAGGAGGATACCACACTATAAGAAAAGTACAGTAATAACAGCTAATATTTATATACACTTATTGTGTACCAGGCACTGTTATGTAATCCTCATAACAGTCTTTTGAAAGGTATGTTTAACTATTTGCCCATTTTATAGATGAAGAAATTAAGGCACAGAGCCATAAAATGACTTTCCTAAGGTCACACTGTCAGTAAGTGGTTTCTGATCACACAATAGGGAGCCACGGTTTGTACTCTAACCTATAGCCTCTCACGGATTACGAATTAATGAGGAAACTGGGATGCCCTGTGTGTGATAGTAGTTTATAAAATGTGGTTATATATAGTAAAATAAAGGGGGGGACAACAATAAACTTAATAATTTCAAATGTTAAAGGAAAACTTAAACTCAATAATTTTTTTTACAATAATGTTTTTTTGAGACATAGTCTCACTCAGTTACCCAGGCTAGAGTGCTATAGCATCACCCTCGGTCACAGCAACCTCCAACTCCTGGGTTCAGATGATCCCTCCTGCCACAGCCTCCTGTGTAGCTGGGACTACAGTTGCCTAGTAATAACACCTGGCTAATTTTTCTACTTTTAGTAGAGACGGGTTCTCACTCTTGCTTAGGCCGGTCTTGAACTTTTGAGCTCAATCCTCGTGCCTCAGCCTCCCAGAATGCTAGGATTACAGGCGTGAACCACCACGCTGTACTGCAAGAGCAATAAATTTTTTGAATAGTTTGCCCTTTGTCCTCACTGGAGTGCAGTGGATGTAAAAGGGAACAGTAATTAGTGGTGGCCAGAGCCACTGCCACTGCAGAGGGTTTTCCAGCAGGTAGCACTTGACACTGGTATTCAAACTGTTGTCTCACATAGATAGAATTTAATGATTTCTGTTCTTTAGTGGTATCTTTCAGCATATCCTGCTCTGACATATCATTTATCCAGAATGGTTTCATAATTGGTCCATCTGATTTTATTTCCATTTATCAGAAAATCTTTGTTGGTTTTACACTTGTCAAAATTAGTTAATACCTACCGTTCATCTTCTGGTTCACTTAACCCTAGACTCTTACTGCACTTCCTCAGTCCTGCAGGTGTTTTCATGGTTGCTTTCTTTTCTCAACTCAGTTGTAAGTCCCAAGTAGAAAGAGACCCGGCTTATGCGTCTTTTCTGTCCTACCTGGCATGGATTAGACACCCAGACCTTGCAGTTTCATGGAATTAATTGTAACTTACTTTGTTGGTTTTGGAACTTAAGACAACAGCAGCCCTGACTTGTTCCGTTAGTGGTGATTGAGGGTCTCCTCATGATGTAGTTCCTCATGGTGGAGTTACATTATGCACAATCTCATTTATGATTATACAGTCCTCTACATCTACAAAATGGGAGATTTGAGCTACCTGGAAGACAGAAATTATTGGGTGATCACAGTTACATCCAAAGCACCCAGAACACCACGCAGGAGCACTCCATCCTCGTTATTAAATAAACATTGCTCCGAAAGCAAAACGTATCCTGCTGATTTTTTGTTTTAATCTCTGATGGAAATTTGATTTCCTGTATCAACCTTGATTTTCCTTTAAAATTGAGGATGTATAATCGGGCCTCCCACCTGGAGTTTGTTCTTTTATTTTTGAGACAGAGTCTCACTATGTGTCCCTGGGTAGAGTGCTGTGATGTCACAGCTCACAGCAACCTCAAACTCTTGGGCTTAAGCAATTCTCTTGCCTCAGCCTCCCAAGTAGCTGGGACTACAGGTGCCCACCACAATGCCAGCTGTATTTGTTGTTGTAGTTGTCATTGTTGTTTGGCAGGCCTAGACCGGGCTCGAACCCACCAGCCCCGCTGTATGTGGCCAGTGCCCTAAATACTGAGCTACAGGTGCCAAGCCCCACCTGGAGTTTTTTAAATTAAAATTCTGTCTATGCAGTAGAACCTCTATAAGTTGACCACCCTGTGAACTGCCTATAACAAACTGGTCATTGTACAGAAGTGGTCACCATAAAGAACTAGGCCTACTGTACTGATAAGTACATGTGGTGCATGTCCAGTCTGTGAAGATAAGGTCAGCTTAAGGAGGTGGTCAGTGTAGGGTGGTGGTCAGCTGTGGAGGTTAGCCCATGTGTGTTTTTATTTTCTTCATCACTGATTTTTACCCATCCCTATGTATGATTGCCCTGAAAATATCTGAATATAAATGACTTAAATTATTTTTTAATGTTCATTGACACTTTAGCCTTACGAATAGTCTCAGTATTCTCTCTGTGGCATTTTTTACATGCTTATTTCATGCCTCAAGTCTTTTGAATATAGAATAAAAAATGAGCTTTTTTTACTCTGGAGGATCAGGAAATAATACCCAAACAAGAAATTCTTTCCACTTCCTTTACCCATCACTTATCTTTGCATATTTACTTCCAGTGTATTTCCCATATTCTCTTTTATCACTGTGGTCATGTATTTTCGATATTTTAATTTACAAAAGATTAAAATCTAGAATTTTGAAATTAGTTCAAAAAATGTTTAAAATGTTTTCTCCCCCAGGGAAAAGGCTAGCATGGTTGTCCCTGAAGAAAGAGAAGGCAGAGATGAAACAAACCTAGACCTGGTAAGAGGTGTAGCATCTACAAGTGTTCCCATGGATACTCGAAAAGCCGGTGAGTCCTGCCCTTTGCCAGGCACCCCTGTTGCCTGTGAAGGAGGCTGTGGTGTTCCAGAGTCACTCTGCAGAGGCTTGGTTTTTCCTGACAAACTCTTAGAAATGGAGGTCAGGCTGGAGAAGAGAGTGTGTGCCCCCATGTTCAGACTGCTTACTGGCCCTGTGTCCTCCCAGGAGCAGAGGCACCCCGCCATCTGCAAAATATGTGGGGTTCAGTGCTAAACACCCCAGCTTAGAATGAGTTATTTTCCATTGTTACTTTTAAATTTGGTTGGTTGAGATTCCGAATATACTTTCGCAAAGAAACTTTGGTAAATGGTGATTAGGTTCTTATCCAAAAAAGCCAGTTTAACTCATAGAGGAGCTGAAGGAAGTTTCTCCTCCCTTCCTTCCTCTGCCTCTGTCTCCCCTTAGGGTTGTACCTAGGTAGTTGTTTGAGGTGCATACATTCCCGCTGTCTCTCCTTATTCATTTGCTACTTCTTGGAGCCTCTTCATATTCCAGGCATCTAGTACTCTCATTGCTGTGTTCTGTGTCCGAACTGTGGCGTGCCACCACGACCTGCTGAATTCCTAGTGTACTGGATCCAAAAGTAACCATTTCCCACTGCCCAGATTCCTATTTCCCATGGAAGCCCCTGATTTCAGCCAAGTGGCATGAGAAAAGCGTTATGATTGAGTTGATTTGACCTTTGGTGAGGTCAAGTATACTTAGAGCAGTAGATCTTAGAATTTAGTAGACTGAAGAATAACCTCAGATACTTGTTCAAACTGTAGACTCACAGACTTAGTCCATGGAAATTTTGGCTCAGTGGATGTGAAATAGGGTCATCATCTCAGTAGCCTCTGATGGAAGGTGGTCTGTGGACCATGCTCTGGGAAACACTGCCTCAAAGCATCTGTGTCTTTTCCAAAGAAGATTCTTATTAATGCAACTAGGTTGGTGACATTTCATGAAGAATTACAAAATGTAAGGCAATATGAAGGAAGATAGATTTGAATGTGAGTTCATGAATTAAGTTCCTAGAAAAAGTGCTACATTCTCATTGCTGAATAGCACTGTGGTCACCTCCAAAGTACTCCCCTTGGGAAGCCATGCACCAATGCCAGTGCCTAGTTCACCCTTCAAAGCAATTTTAGAACTTTCTGGAATGACCATCAGAGTTGTCATCATACAGCACATAAAAACACAACAATAATAATGAATGTCACTCAGCAAGACATTGTCACACGTTGACATGAACACACCTGTGAGACACTAATATACCAAGGTAATGAAGCCTTACCAAGTTGTTCATACAGTGCTGCCAGCTTAAGTATACAGTGGCAAATTTGTAGACTTAATTTTCAGGCCTCGTATGACAACAACTCTTGATAGTCATTCCAGAAAAAGAGTTCTTTGAAGGGTGGTCAAGCACCAGTGTTGGTGGCCAGCTTCCCAGGGGAGCACCTCAAAGGTGACTGTGGTGATGTTCAGCAATGAGGTGTGTAGCACTCTCTCTAGGATGAGTTGGAGAACTGAATTGTCAGACCTCGTGTAGGGGCACACAGAAAGCTACACAGAGATCACTTTTTGGCTTTTTGGCTAAGATCAAGTGTAGAAAGCTACACAGATGTCTCTCTTTTGAGTTCAAACCTCTAGGCCAGCGGTTCTCAACCTGTGGGTCGTGACCCCTTTGTAACAATGAAAATACGTTGCCACATTAGGAAGGTTGAGAACCACTGCTCTAGGCCTTTGTATTAGTTTCCTGTTGCCACAAATTTAATGGCTTGAAATAACACACATTCATTATCTTCAGTTCTGCATGCCCAGAGTCCAGATGGGTTTCTCTGGGCTAAACTCAAGGTGGCATCAGGTCTGCATTGCCCTTGGAGGCTCTAGGGAAGAATCTCTGTCCCAGCTTTTTCCAGTCTCTAGAGGCCATTTGCACTCCTTAGCTCACAGCCCACCCTCCATGTGAAAGCCAGTAGCATAGCAGCTTCTCTCTCTGATCAGCCTTCCTTCTTCTTTCACTTCTAACAACCTTTGGGCCTACCCAGATAATCAGGATAATCTCCCAATCTCAAGATGCCCAACGGAGGATATGTTCTGAAAAATGATTTCATGGTCATAGGAACATCACAGAGTATGGGCACACAGCCGTCCATGTAGCTGGGTCGTATGCCTACTCCACACCTAGGCTGTCTGGTGTAGCCTCTGCCTCTTCATGTTATTGTACTGAATACTGTAGACCAGTGTTTTCAACCTTTTTAGCACACCTGAACCTTACAGTTAAACTTCCATGACACACTTAAATTATGTTGATCAAAAACAAAGAGTTATAAAAAAGAATATACTTATGGTGCTTTGAACTTTTTTTTAAAAATAATTTAATTAATGATCTTTAAAAATATTTGCGGCACACCTAAGATCTTCGCATAACACATCAGTGTGCCATAGCACACCGGCTGGAAATCACTGCCGTAGGCAATTGTAACACAACAGTAAGTATTTGTTTATCTGACCATATGTAAACATAGACATGGTATAGTAAAAGCCCAGTATTATAATTTTATGGGACCGCTGTCATGTATGTATTCAGCATTGATCAAATCGGCATTATACAGCACATGACTATATTGACAGGCTGTAGGGATTAGGACGTGGAAATATTGGGGTCACGGGTAGCATTATTCTGCCTACAGTAGCCCCAGATACTTAAAAATATGGTCCTTAAACTAGCAGCGTTAGAAATGTGGAGTTTTAGACCCCTTAGACCCCAGGCCTCCTGAATATAGAAGCTGCTTTTTAACACAATCCCAGGTGACTCGTGAGCGGTGAGAATGAGAAGCTGTGTGTGCTCTGAGGCATTCTTGTTTCTCCCAGTGCCTTCCCTCTCCCCAGCATGAGTCTCATTGATACAGCCTCCCAAAGCAGTCTACTCAGCCAGCATTTTTAAGTATTCACTGTGTCTGCTAGTTTAACTGTCTACTATTGGGCTCTGTCCTAGGATTTGGGAATACAGTGACCGGGGAAATGTGGTCAGTGCAACAGTAAGGGACTCTATATGGAGCCACAGAGGGGAGACCAGAGCAGATGTGTTTATGTTTATGAATGATTATAAGGAAGGAATGCCAGTCAACTCTAACATTCCTATTCACTTCATTTAGTTTAAGGGAAATTGCCTCTTTTTTCTATAAATAAATCATTTTGAAAGTATAGAAAAATGTGGAATAATACCATATATTAATAGTATTATGTAACCATCATCAGAGTTAACAACAGAAATGTAGATTTTAAATTTTAATTGTTATATTCCCTCTGTGAGAGTTCTTCTCATTATTTAAAATGCTACCTTTTTTTAATAGGTGGCCAGGAACAGAATGGTACACAGCAAAGCATAGTTGTGGATATGCGTGAATTTCGAAGTGAGCTCCCATCTCTGATCCATCGCCGGGGCATCGACATTGAGCCGGTGACTTTAGAGGTTGGAGATTACATCCTGACTCCAGAAATGTGCGTGGAACGCAAGAGTATCAGTGATTTGATCGGCTCTTTAAATAACGGCCGTCTCTACAACCAGTGCATCTCCATGTCTCGCTATTATAAGCGACCTGTGCTTTTGATTGAGTTTGACCCCAATAAGCCTTTCTCTCTCACTTCCCGAGGTGCCTTATACCAAGAGATCTCCAGCAGTGACATTAGTTCCAAACTCACTCTTCTTACACTTCACTTCCCCAAACTCCGGATTCTCTGGTGCCCCTCCCCTCATGCAACTGCAGAGTTGTTTGAGGAGCTGAAACAAAATAAGCCACAGCCTGATGCAGCAACAGCACTGGCCATTACAGCAGACTCTGAAACCCTCCCTGAGTCAGACAAATATAATCCTGGTCCCCAAGACTTCTTGTTAAAAATGCCAGGGGTAAATGCCAAAAACTGTCGCTCCTTGATGAACCATGTTAAGAACATAGCAGAATTAGCAACCCTGTCACAAGACAAGCTCGCAAGTGTTCTGGGGAATGCAGCAAATGCTAAGCAGCTCTATGACTTCATCCACACGTCTTATGCAGAAGTTGTACCTAAAGGAAAAATGAGAAAATGAACAGCGGTGGCTGTCTGCTTAGCTGTGACTGTGCTTTTCAGCTGCCTTTTGCTAGCCGTGATAGGTTATCATTAATTCTTAGCTCAGTATTTCATTCTCTTCCAGTGCTTTAATGATTGTGTACTGATTCCAGGGTCAAAGGACCAAGCCAGGATTGCTTTCTGAACTTAGTATTGAGGCATCATTGAACTTTCCTGCCTGCTCTCCTCCCTGCCTGCACTGTCCGTGGCATTCCTAGGGTGTCAGGATCAGATAAAGTTCTGCAGAGGCTATTTTCAAGACAAGTGGGGATTTGTGTTTTCTACCGAGACTAAGAAAACACACAACCGTGTTCCTACTGTCTGTGCACACGGGGCCCTTTGGGGTGCTGAGAAGGACCATGTCTGTGCTGTTCCTAACCAGTTCTCTCCACCACATTTTCTTCAACTCTTCAACTCCCACCTATCTGCCTCTAAGGAACATTGATGGGCCTTCCTACTACAGATTTAAGACAGCCACCTCTAAAACTGGCTGACTAGTCTTGTAATCACCTGAGTATATGTAGTGTGTACTGTAACTTGACTGATCAAAACAAGTATTTTTAAGATGTAAGATGAATTATTACTTGGAAAGTTTGGTGGTGTCAGTGAAGAAGAATTCTACTTTTGCACATATTCAACCCCCTAAAATCAGAGGTCTCTAAGCCCAGATGGCTAGTCTTTTTAAACTTCCTCTTTTTCCAGCTCTAGAAATTCAACATAAACACATCCTTAGCCTCTCTTTGATTCTGCATTTCCCATGTTCCTATGCCAGGGAGCCTCTTTCTTTCTCTGTATGAAGATTTAAGTACAAGCAAATGGAGCTGGACACAGTGGCTCATGCCTATAATCCCAGCACTTTTGGAGGCTGAGGTGGGAGAATTGCTTGAGTTCAGGAGTTCAAGACCAGCCTGAGCAAGAGTGAGACCCTGTCTCTACAAAAAATGGAAAAATTGGCCAGGCATGGTGGCACCGCACCTGTACTCCCAGCTACTGGGGAAGCTGAGGCAAGAGGATCACTTGAGCCCAAGAGTTTGAGATGATGAACTGGGATGATGCCACTCTAGTCCAGGTGACAGAGTGAGACTCTCTCTCAAAAAAAGTATAAGCCGCAAATGAACGGTGTATAAAGTCTTTTGTTTTTTGTTTTGAGACAGAGTCGTGCTCCATTGTTCAGGCTAAAGTACAGTATCATGGTCACAGCTCACTGCAGCCTCCAACTCCTGGGCTCAAGCTGTCCCACTGCCTCAGGTCCCTAGTAGCTGGGACTATAGGTGGCTGCCACAATGCCAGGCTAATTTTTTTTCTATTTTTAGTAGACAACTCAGGCTGGTCTTGACCTCCTGGCCTCAAGCAGTCCCACACCCTCAGCCATCCAAAGTGGCTAGGATTATAGGCATGGCACCCAGCCCCACAAAGCTTTTAAGATTTGGTTTTTCTTCTTTGAGACAAAAAGTATTATAGGTAAATGGAAGGTCAAGGCATAAAATATATAATAATTTAAAAGAAATATATATATTTGAAAATCCATAAAACATTTTCACAATAAACCTCCTTCTGATTAAGTCGGTTCTTAACTGAAGGTATTCATACATACAGGATATTCATAGCATCTTTTGCAATTTTTAGCCATTCTTAGACTTTTATATTTAAAAGTTATTAGCTATTAGTGGCATACTTAGTAATGAGTAGTAAATTTCTACCTCAAGAGCTAATCTGGCCGTCAGCTGTGCTAGCCGTACCACACATCTAGGTTTCGTCAGCACCAGCTTTCTTACTGCTGTTTGTACAGTACACTCCCTGAACGAATACACAGCAGACCAGGTAACACAAAATTCTCTCCAACAAAAGCACTTTAAACTGCCCTTGCCAAACTGAACCTGTCATATTCATATCTTCATTTGTTGGTACTTAATGATATCTAAGGAATTTTAACTCTATATAAGGGTACTGCAAGAATGAATTGAGGGTTTTCAAGAACCAGATTACGGTGTTGTCAAACTCCGTAAGGTGATGTGGAAAGTAGGGAAGAAGACTAGAAATAAAAATTAGTTTGAGGCAGAATAAAGACTTGGGCTACTAATTTTGTCCCAGGTTTAAAATACAGCCACTAGAATAGCAAATAAAAATGTAGAATGATTACATTCACTTTTGTATTTATCATTATATTGAAAAATTCAATCATAGTTCAAAGTACATTAAAATAGACATACCATTCAGGTGGTAATGGTTATTATGTTTCTTTACCTTATTCTAGCACTTCTGCTTGCACTATGTCATTTCTATTATTTTCTTCTTATCTAATTCCGTTTGCCTTTTATTATTGTTTCATTATATAAAAGGAAAATCTTAACATAGACATTCTATGGTAGGAGTTTCTTTCCAAGTTAAGTTTTCAAAAATAAACTCTTCTCAGAGCTTCCATTTTAAACAGTCCTTGTTATCTAGTATAACGTAGATAACGATCTTACTTGTATTTAGTACCAGTGTCCCATGGCTCTCAAAATCTGTTATTTGCTTTCATACTTGTGAGACACTTGAAGACAAGTACATTGTCTCATGTGTGCTTGAATTATGAACAATAATTTCTAATGAATTCTAAAATGGCCAGTATAAAGTAAATATATTTCAATGTATTTCCAGTTTATGGGAAGTTTTTAATACATCTGTCAAGTTTTTACCCCCTCAGAATTTTTTATAAATTTTTACAATCTAAGAATCTTTGGTAAAGAACTAGGGATGCATGCAGTTGCAAACTTAACACATTAATTTTCTAGTGTCATTTTGTTAACTTTACCTTTTTCTCTGAAAATAATATCCAATTTACTTATGGATTCGTGTTTAGCTTTTTTAACACCTTTTTTAAAAGCTAGATTAGCATTCTGCTTTACAAATTTTTTGCATAAAAATTTGAACATACAATATCTTAGGAGGAATCATTTTCAGTTTTGCTTAAATCTTAGTGCCTTTCCTGATATCTCATTAAAACTACAAGAAGAAATTTTTTTCGGTAGTGGTCATAAATATCATTTTGGTGGTAAGTTAACTGTTTCTTCAGTTGGAAGGTTAGTAGTCTGTGTGTCTGCCCAGGTTCGACTACACCAGAATGCAGTGTCCCAGCTCGTGGGGGACTGAATAATTATCTCATTCATCAACGCAGTGGCACATGATGGGATACGCCTAGATGTGGTCACGTTGAAATAACAGTGCATAGGATTAACTGCCTCCAGGTGGAAAACCTACACTAACGCAACTCCCAGGAAGTGGGTGGGAAGAGGACAGGCACTACTGGTCTTTGCTTTTGTTTTTCAAGCATTATTTTGATTTTGCTTCGGCTCAGAAAACTTCTTTGGGGAGATTTTCTTCTCTTTTGTGTTCAGTTTAACCTAAAAATGTCCACTTAAAAACCAACATTTTGGGGAAATTCTTTTCTTATCATTGAGTATATTAAAATGTAGCTAAGTTTTAACATGAATTGTCTTTTTTCTTTATCATTTTGCTTTATATTTTAGTTTATAGCTATTTCCTATTCCAACCTGAACTTCAGCACTTAGTTAACCACCTTTATCAACCAGGTTTTTGGTGGCCTTTGAAGACGATGCCGGTGTTTTTTAATGTAAAGATTTGTAAACCAAAACTTACATGGGAATGAGACATAGTGATTTATATCCATCCGTAACAGAGCTCTGTGTTTATTAATAAATGTATATTCAATATCTTCCTCAGCACTTTGTGGGCAAAGTAAAAATAACAATCCATAGTAAGGGCATACATTACCAGCAGTATGTTGGTAAATACAATTTAAAACTCAGAGAATATTTAATTTTTTCTTTTTTGTTATGCAGAATAAATAAAGTCGAATGCTCTTTCAATCACTGCTTTTGCTATTTGACTTGCTTGGTAATCCACTTTCTAAGGCCTAAAAAAAAATGTTTTGGTTGTTTTTCCTTCCTGCTTCTCATTCTGTAGTATATTTTCTTAAGAAAGGAAAAAAAAAAACTATTCTCTTGAAAATACTCATTTGTTGGTGTGTAATGAGTGTGTGGTAAGCACAATGCCTAGGACATCTTAACTCAACAAAGGTTAATTTCTTGTCACTCCTCATACATTTTTGTTTTTGATGTCAAAGTTGGAAGAAATGAATTATCTTTTTAACACAGTTGGAATTTATTATAACCTCTTAAACAAGTTTAATTATTAGTTTACTGATTGGCTCATTTCCATGATTTAATTATTTCTGCTTCTGCTTTAAAATGTTGATTCCCATCCCTTTTTAACGAGGTGTTACAATAGATTATTTCTCACAATGTTTTAATGTCTGATTAAAGACCTGGCAGACCAACAAACCCTTTCTTGTCAGCAGTTACATAACTCAACATTTTTTGAACACTTAGGCATTATCTCATTTAACCCTCATAACAAAGCAATAAAGCTGTGGCCCCAGACCCTGGGACAAGGATTGGTAACAGCCTGTGGCCTTTTATGAGCTGGGCTGCATGGCATCACTGCCTGAGCCGCTCTGTATCCCATCCCATTTTCCTGCCTTCCATGGAAAAATTGTCTTCCATGAAACCACCCCCTGATGCCATAAAGGTTGGGGGCCGCTGCTATAAAGGTACCATTATTTAATCCTGTTTAACCATGTTGAAACTGAGGCACAGAGTAGTGAAGTAATTTACCCAAAGGCACCCAGTAGTAAGTGGTAGAATTGTAATTTGAAACCCAAGCAGTCTTGATTCCAGGCCCATAATGAAACACTGGGAATGGCGGGGTGGGAGAATGTTGAGAAACTGGTTCATGTCCACTTTTATGCATTTATTTAAAATTATGCAATTTGACATAATTACAATCATGTCATAGAGAAAGCAAATTGTTTTCATGCCTCTCTTAGACACAAGTGTCAAGAGCAGGTATGCAGCTCAGCAAAGGTGAAAACACATGAGTCTCCTTTCGGTGCAGACCTGGTGCCGCCTGCAGCCTGCACTGCTGCTGACTCCCGGGTTCTGGGCCTTTTGCTGAGGCTACTTTGCAACTTATAAAAATGGCAGTGAATCTGCAGAGAGCTGATGGTGATGTGTGTGACTCATATCCAGCAGCAGTGCAACATAAGCCAGTTTTGTATTTGTTGGCAAATTTATTTTTGTATTCCTTTGACTGACCCACTATGAATCTCCAGGTCCTTGATTTCTTCTAAACCAGTCTTAACATCTTTCTGATTTTCTCATTTGTTGAGTCAAACAAAATCTTGGACTTCGGAGTTTTTTGTATAAGAATCATGGTTTCAGCTTTTTGAAAATTATACTTTGCAAAGATACCACTAACGCGAGCTCCCAGGGCTCCCATATAATGATAAAGCCCTATTTCCAGCCCAAACATCCTAAAATTAAACTTTATAAAATAGAAGATGTGGCTGGGCGCAGTGGCTCACCCCTGTAATCCCAATGCTTAGGAGGCTGAGGTGGGTGGATTGCTTGAGCTCACAGGTTTGAGACCAGCCTGAGCCAGAGCAAGACCTTGTCTCTAAAAATAGCCAGGTATTGTGGTGAGTGCCTATAGTCACAGCTACTTGGGAGGCTGAGGCAAGAGAATCACTTAAACCCAAGAGTTTGAAGTTGCTGTGAGCTATGATGATACAGTACTCTACAGAGGATGACAGAGTGAGACTATCTCAAAAACAAAAATAAAATAGAAAAGGATGATATACATCCATATAGACATATATTTATTATATATATAAAAAGTATAACTTGATGCTTATTATGTTGCTAGACTAAAAACTACACATTGATAAGATATTAATTTTAAGAAATACAGACAAATTGAAGATGCTGTCATCTGCTCAATGGACTCTTGTCCTCATTGTTTACAAAAGCTTAACTGGGGGCCCGGGCGGGCACAGTGGCTCTCACCTGTAATCCTAGCACTCTTGAGAGGCTGAGGCTGGTGGATCACTTGAGTTTGAGACCAGCCTGAGCCGGAGCAAGACCCCATCTCTAAAAATAGCTGGGCATTGTGGTGGGGCCATGTAGCCTCCAGCTACTCAGGAGGCTGAGGCAAAAGGATCACTTGAGCCCAAGAGTTTGAAGTTGCTGTGAGCTATGAAACCACAGCCTCCTACCAAGGGTGACAAAGTGAGATTCTATCTCAAAAACAAACAAACAAACAAGTTTAACTGAATGTTTAATCTGTGTTCCTTTTCTGAGTAGCCATTGACTATCAGTATTAAAGAAACTGATTCATAAATAAGAAAGAAGACATTCCAAATGTCTATGTCTCTATTTTTGTGCCAATACCGTTGTTTTGATTGCTGTGAACTTGTAGTACAGCCTAAGGTCTGGTAGGGTGATGCGTCCAGCTTTGTTTTTAATCACTAAAAATTGCCATGGCTTTACAGGATTTTTTTTTGGTTCCATACAAAACAAAGAACTGTTTTTTTCCAGTTCTTCAAAGTATGATGTTGGTATTTTAATGGGCATTGCATTGAATCTATAGATTGCTTTGGGACATTTAGACATTTTAACTTTGTTGATTCTTCCCCGCCATGAGCATGGTTTGTTCTTCCATTTGTTAATATCTTTTACTATTCCTTTTATTAGGGTTTCATAATTGTCTTTGTAGAGGTCCTTCACCTTTTTTATTAGGTATAGTCCTAGGTATTTCTTTCTTTCTTTTTTTTTTTTTTTTTGTAGGCTACTGTGAAGGGAATTGTGTCTTTGATTAGTTTCTCAACCACACCTTTTGGGTGTGGGACACCACTACAGGAGGGACTCCACCTGACATTCAAATATTGTGACCTAGTTCTTTGTATTCTCACATTAACCTGAAATCAAAAGAAAAGAAGGAGTGAGGGAGGAAGGAAAAAAGGAAGGAAGTCAGGAAGGGAAGGAGGGAGGGAGGGACTTTAGATATTCCCAGGGATCTATTTCCATGACTAAAATATTTCTACAGCAGCAGAACAAAGCTCCCTGAAGCCTGGAAGGTAAACAAGATTAACCTGTAATTTCAAACAAAGGGGTTTCCTGGGATTCATGCAAATGGTAAATAAATGGTGTCTAATATAATGGTGGCATGACATATTTGAGATGGTAATATTTAGGGAGCCCTTCCTATAATTATGAGCTACAGAATTTGGCATCAATTAGTGAGTACCCTTCAGTGGGTAAAAGAATTGCCTCTTTGTGCAACTTTATTGCTGGGTAGGGTGACACCCAACTGCTTAGGAGAGAAGGCAGTTCAGTGAACTAAGGGAAGCGGCTAAGGGAAGTGGGCTGGGCAGGTTTGTGATCAGCATCAGGCGTTTATTGTTTAAGGCAGAGGCTTTCTGGGGGTCCAGCGCTGGGACAATCCACGCCATCAAAGGACACTCAGTCTTTCAGTGAAGAGAAAGAAGTAAAGGCCAAAAAGAGGCAAGTAGAATAATAAACATGCCACGGGGGAAGTGTTGAGTGCTCCCGAGATCAGAGGAAGGAAGTAGGATTAGAGAAGAGTCTTGAAGAACAGCGAGGATTTTGAAAGGCAGGTGCGGGGCATGCTCTACAGCCAAGTCCACCACATTCGTGAAGAAACAGATGGGAAGTAGAATGATGGCATTGAAGGAAAGAGTGGTAAAAAGGGCAGTAGGAGCAATATACTCAGGCCATATTGTAGGAGTCCTGTAAAGGCCAGGATGAAGAGTTCGTTCTTATTTGAGTAGAAAAGTGAATGTTTCATTAAGGTGAAAATACAATCAAGAAATCTTTTTTTTTTTTGTAGAGACAGAGTCTCACTCTATCGCCCTTGGTAGAGTGCTGTGGAGTCACAGCTCACAGCAACCTCCAGCTCTTGGGCTTAGGCGATTCTCTTGCCTCAGCCTCCCAGGTAGCTGGAACTACAGGTGCCCGCCACAGCACCCGGCTAATTTTTGATGCAGTTCGGCCGGGGCTGGGTTTGAACCCGCCACCCTCAGTATATGGGGCTGGCGCCCTACTCGCTGAGCCACAGGCGCCACCAACAATCAAGAAGTCTTTTAAGGCCAGCCGTGGTAGCTCACACCTGTAATCCCAGCACTCTGGGAGGCCGAGGTAGGTGGACTCCTTGAGCTCAAGAGTTTGAGACCAGGCTGAGCATGAGTGAGAGCCCATTGTTGAAAAATGCCTGGGCACTGTGGCAGGGACCTGTAGTCCCAGCTACCTGGGAGGCTGAGGCAAGAGAATTGCTTAAACCCAAGAGTTGGAGGTTGCTATGAGCTATGACGCCACGGCACTCTACCGAGGGTGACGAAGTTAGACTCTGTCTCAAAAAAGAAAAACTTTTAAAATATTTTGGTCTAGCAATACTTCTATCAATACTGAGTTTGATATGGAAAAGAATTAATATTAATTGAGCACTTATAGTGTGCTGGGTACTTTATGCATGTTACCTTTACAGACAAAGACTCTGAAAGATTAAGAAATTAAAGCCGCAGTGGAAGTAAATTGCAGATTCAAATTCCAAAGCCTGACTTCTTTCTAGCATACTTTGACGGCTAAAAGGGAGGATTGGAGATGAAAAGACAGCTTCGGAAACTGAGGGCTGCCAGAGCTAGGATGACACCTTTGGAAACGGAAAGGACATCAAATGAAATAGGACCCAAGAAGGACAGTCTACAGAAGGTGGCAATGGAAGTATGTGCCTGGAAAGAGTGTCAGTAACGCCTAGCTTTTAAGCCTGGGCTCAGGAAATGATGACACTAAATCAACAGAAAAAGCAAAATTCTGGAGAAGAATCTGCTTTTGTTGGGGAGAAGGATGAGTTCAGCTTCGATCAGGTTGATTCTGAGACAGCTGACAGTGAGGGAGTCAGTCTGATACATGACGTAGTAGATGTCTGCATTGAAATGAGAATTGAAGACATAAGAAGTGGTTAAGGTGAAGAAACACAAAAAGACTAACAGGACCTTAGGAAGAGTCTGTATGTGGGAGGGAGGAAGACAAAAGAAATTAAACACTAGAAAAAGAAACCAAATCATGCAACAACCAGAACAGAAAGGAGAGAGTTTCAAGGGAGTCGCCCACGACGGTGGGAGCTGGGCCTCAGCAGTGCTGGTGCCCTTGGGATGCGACAGGGAAGGCGCTCTGGCCCCCAGGCCCAGGGTTCCTACCAGCTCATGGCAGCTGAGTGCTGAGGAAGCTCCAGGGATGGGGAGGACAAGGAAAAAGAGCATAGGCAAACAGAACATCAGGGTGATTTTGTTTGTTGGTGATCAGGAAAAAGGAACAGACCAGAGTGGGAGAAGGAAGATGCTAGAGAGAACAGATAATCAACAGAGCCAGAACCAAGTGTTAGGGGCCTGGGGGTGGAGAGAAAAAAGTAGCTTTGCTTTTCTTCTTTTCGCACCTACAGAAAACCTGTTTTTGTATCAATTTGCCGCTTCTTAAAGACCAGCATTTATGTTGCCATGTTACCCCCAAGTTGGAATGGAACCGTCAAGCCACAGTAAGCAGTAAGGAGCCCTTCTCTGTAGCCTGCTATTTTAACAACCAAATGCTGCTGTTTGGCTGTGAGGTCTGCATGTGTGTGAGGTGGTTGGGCAACAGCTTAGAGCCCTGTCTGCAACCTGGCTTTAGAGTTCTATTATTATTTAAAGCATCCCTTTCAGCAGTTTTTGAAACCAAAATATACGCTTGCTAATGTCATCTGGAAACTAAAAGTCCACGTTCAGCAACTCTCACCAGCCACTCCTAAAACTTGGTGAGGATTTTAATTTTGGTGGTACACGATCTTACTGTAAGTGGGGCGGCTGAGTTGCTATGGTAATTTGTTCTCAAAACAGAGCAACTTTGCTTCAATACATTGAAACAGCAGGTACATCTACTTTATGTGGACATGATTGTGGCATTAATTCTAGTTGAAACATCTCCAATGCACCCATCAGGACTTGTGTAGGCATTTTAAACTGAAGCCAAGAAGGCATTGGCTAAAAGAATTGCAGGTTGGGCTTTCCAAACCTGGGCCTCCACAATTCGTACAGCTGAAGACCGTTGGCTCACAGCCTGGAGCGCAACCATGGGGGCGGCTCACAGCTGGGAAAGGTTCACCATTGAAGCAATTATGTGGTTAATTGCCCCAGTGTGGGCATGGGCTGAGCGGTTGTGACTCATGTCACACTCTGTCACTAATAGACAGAAGGTGGGAGAACAGGTTGCGAGAATGCACTTCTTTTTTCCGTTCCTCTTGCAAATAAACCGGTAACTCCCTGGATCTGCCTTCGAAGTGTGGGAGAAAGGCGCTCCCGGTGTCCGTCGGCAGGGGGCCCCCTTGAGTCGCATGTCCTACGGCTTCCGCGCCAGAGTCGCTCTGAATTGGGTGTATCTGCCCCTGACTCTTGCCCAACCGTGACATGTAGAGAAAAAGGGTACATGCCTGACTTTCAGTATGACTCACTATAAACAAACGGAGGACGGACAGACTGCCTCCTGTCAGGACCCGAGCATGCGCCCCAGGACAGAGTGAGTCAGAGTTGCAAGTCGTGGTCAGAGGGGGGGTTTTTCGGCCCCTGAGGAAGAGGTTGCTGTCGGTGTCTAAAACACTACCAGTGACCCCTTGTTAAGCCCTGGGCTTCTGGGCGAGGTCAAATCCTCCGGAAACCAGTGAGGCTTCCAGGCTAAGGATAAGTTTCGCCCGCAGGGAAACGCCTTTGGAGTTGAGAGAAACGCTCACGATCTTACCGGTGACAGTTTCACAATGTCCGCGTGTCAAGAATCCTCAAAGTGTACACTTGAAACATGTACGTCTTGCATTATGTAAGTTATGCTTCAAATATTTTTTTAGAAGAAATACTGTTTGACAGTTTAGTGGAAGAAAAAGAAAACGGCCAAACCATTACTATTGTGACTCCCCAGGAAGCTGAACGCACATCCTCCCCTGCCGGTCCCCACCCATCTTGTGGCTGGTATTTGGGCCTGGGTGCAAATACTGGACCAGGGGGCCTGCCTGAAGGGAGCACGGTGTCAGGTCATGGCCTCTGATCCCAGACTCCCAGAGCGTGTGTTGGTGGGTGAGTTACTTCACCAGACCAAAGGAATGGAGGCGGGAAGAATAGGCTGGTAATAAATTTGGAGGTGGGTGGGGCAGACGTTGGGGAGCAAAGGAAAAAGCACCTTCGACGTTCCCCACCCCAGGCAGGCACAGGACTGGAGAAGTCTGTTTATGCCTCATGTCTGGACGGATGCAAGTCGAGTCAAGCCAGCAGCGTTGACTGAGCTGCAGAGCTTCGCGGCTGGGCTGTGCCCACAGAGCAGGCACACGTGAAACGACTTAGCACCCTCACGGGCAAGTTAATTTAGGTGCCAAGGAACACAAAGGCACTTAGATGGCAAAAAAAACAACCAAGTCATTTGACAAGTGGGGTTACTGAAAGAGCAAGCCGCTACAAGAGGAGGGGTCGCCCAGATGTTTTTTAATATAAAGAACCCCAGTTGGGAAAATATAAACATGTGTCTGTGCACAAACTTGTTTATAATCTTCTGAAAGGTATTATACGTAATATTTTTCTCTTTTCAAATAAATGCCGCTAGTGAACAGGAAAGGGAACTTTTCCTTCCTCTTGTTTTAAGTATTGTCTTAAGAATACCTGCTGCTTCTGACTGCTAACCTACGAAAAAGGTCTTTCTTTCATTTTGACTGCCAATGTTATCCAAAGGGAATTAATTACCTCTTTCATTTGCCCTTCAGTATCTAGTAAGGCTAGCATGTGTCTGTTCCTACCACTGTCTTTGAGAAACAAATTCTATGTTCACAGTATACACAAAGTGATTTGGAGAACTTGTCAGCTTAACAAGAGGGCATTAATGCAGGAGAGCTTTGTCTGGATCTCCTGATCTCCCCTCTCAGTCGCTTACCTAATCTGGATGTGTGTTTTTTGTGTGTTATTTTTTGACTCTGGATTCTGAATATATTTTGAAGATGTGTCCTTGCCACGGTAGCTCATCTCACATATATTGTCTATGTCCTTAATTTCCAAAGACAGTCCCAAATTTCAACTTTTTTTTTGTCACCACCCTTTGTGGTGTCGTAGCTGACAACAACCTCAAAGTTTTCCTCTTGCCTCAGCTGCCCAAGTAGCTGGGACCACAGGTGCCCGCCACAACACCCAGCTATTTTTAGAGACAAGGATCTTGCTCTTGCTCAGGCTAGTCTCAAACCTGTGAGCTCAAGCAGTCCACTTGCCTCGGCCTCCCAGAGTGCTAGGATTCCAGGCAAGAGCCACCAAAGCCTGGCCTTCAACTATTCTTTTAACCTCCATTCATAAATACAATCATGCTTTTAAATCACTTTTTGTTATATAAAATACAATCTGTAGGAAGAATGTTTTACTCAGCTAATATTTTTTCTTTAAATCCAGGGTCTTAAAAACTGTCATTTGGAAAACAATGCCAGTATATTCAACAAACACTCAGGAAATCTCTACTTTGTGCCAGAACAGCAAAGCACAGCCCATAGTTTGGAGTTGCAAGTTGTTGTTTTTTCCAGGTCTTAAAAAATCCGAAAAGCAGAGTCAGTTTTCATATTTGCAATAATGGAATTACAGTAAAGTATTACTTATATCATTGCCTGGAAATGACCAAACATTCACAGCACTCTGATATGCATTACAGAGCTCTGGGGTGCTAAGAGCATAGGTTACAGAAGTTGTAAAAGTATACTTCTCTGTGGCACACTGCCAGGCAAGGTCTTATTTCACATTTAAGGCCCCGTAGGAAAAAGATAGCACAAGGTGAGTATTTCAAACCAATGACAGTATTCAGTCATCTTGAAAAGCAGGGAACCCACTTCCTCAGTTGTTTGGGATCTCCAGACTATTCACTGGTTTTGCCAAGTGGTGTCAGAGGGCAGTTTTGAAATGGGAGAGAATATTTATAAAAGGAAAAACATCCTCCAGGTAGGTCTTTTTCATTAACTCCTTAGAGCTGACCCAGAGATATGTTTGTAGTTGAGCTTTTAGCTGGAGTTCGAAACCTTTGATCTGTTCCTTCAGACTACATCTTCAATCTGTGGTACAAATTCAAGCTTCCGATGTTTTTTCTAATTAATAATCTTGTTTCCCCTCCCATACACTAATGTTTGTCTAATATAGGTGGTTTTTTAATTAAGCCACTAGTGCACAGAATTGGAAGGATCATACTCTTTGGTTTATAAAACACATCACTTATTCATGCATGACCTACTTTTATTTATTTAGTTTGTTACTTTTAATAATACAAAAAGTGGTCATGAAGCTACCACTTGCTCCAAAAAAATGCTAGGACCGTGACAGCAAGATTATAACTTACATCTAACCACACAGATTCTACATTCCGTCCTATTTCCCTGCTCCTACAGCCCACCCTGAACCTTATCCTGACTGATGTGTTTGGTGTATTCTCTTACTTTTTTTTATATGGTTTTATTAATTCTTACAGGTATTACAAAAATTATAAAGACTGTTCTTAAATTTATAAAAAGGGTAATGTTTTATGATATATGTTGATAAGATTCATCCTGTTACACGTTGCTGACTTCTCACAGTATTTCATTATAAGAATGTCCCACAGTTTAGTCAGCAACCTGCTCACTACTGGTCACTTGAGTTGTTCACGGGTCCTTGATATTATAAAAAATCCTTCTTTGAACCTTCTTGTAGCTAATCTTATACATGTGCAAACATTTCTCTTAGGTACGTCCCTAGGAGTGAAATTGTTGGGTTGAATCGTAAGTGAATGTTCAACTTTAGGGCACAGTGCCAAACAAAAGTCATTGCACTAATTTGCACTGGTTTATGTGCTGTGTCTGAGAGCCGATGACCCACGTTCCTTCCAACCCTTATGACCCACATCCTTCTAGCCCTTGGTGTTGTCAGACTTCATATCATGAGAGTACAAATGTTTACAAATTGTTTCAGACTATTCATTTCAGATTAATATGAGAGTACAAATTATTTCCATTTCTCAGGGAAAGTTCAAGCTGTAGTTGAGTCTTTCGCAGGGGAAGGGGGAGGCTGAACACCCTCACCTTGTGCACATTAGGTGACATCCTGCCAGTCACCCTCCCTCCTCCCCCCTCCTCTTCCCTCCCCTATATTAGACAATACCTGTGTTTTTCTTTCGGTGGGCCTGTATTTGTTTATATATTGGTTTCATATTAATATTGATTACATTGGATACTTTTTCTCCATTCTTGTGATATTTTACTAAGAAGAATGTGTTTCACATCTATCCAGGTAAACATAAGAGATATAAAGCCTCCATCTTCTTTTTTTTCAAGACAGATTCTTACTTTGTCACCATTGGTAGAGTACTATGGCATCATAACTCACAGTAACCTCAAACTCTCAGGCTCAAATGATTCTCTTGCCTCCGCCTCCTGACCAGCTGGGACTACAGCCCACCACAATGCCTGGTTATTTTTAGAGATGGGGTCTTGCTCTTGTTCAGGCTGGTCTCAAACCCATGAGCTCAGGCAATCTACCCATTTTGGCCTCCCAGAGTGCTAGGATTAGGATTAGGCATGAGCCACCACACCTGGCCTCTCCATCTTTTCTTATGGCTGACTAGCACTCCGTGATATATATACACCATAGTTTGTTAATCCATTCATGGGTTGATGGGAACTTGGGTTGATTCCATGTCTTGTCAATTATGAATTGAGCTACAATAATCATTCCAGTTCAAATGTCCTTGTGGTAAAATGATTGTTTTTCTTCTGGGTAGATACCTAGTAATGGTATTGTAGGATCACATGGAAGGTCCACTTTTAGTTCTTTGAGAATTCTCCATACTTCTTTCCATAGAAGTTATATTAGTTTGCAGTCCCATCAGCAGTGTAGAAGTGTCCCCTTCGCTCCACATCCACTCCAGCATCTAGAGATTCAGTATTTTGTGATGTGGGCTAATCTCACTGAGTATTATCAAACTTTTCAATTTTTTTTTTCTTTTTTAGAGACAGAGTCTCACTTTGTTGCCCTCGGTAGAGTGCTGTGGCATCACAGCTTGCAGCAACCTCCAGCTCTTGGGCTGAGACATTTCTCTTGCCTCAGCATCCTGAGTAGCTGGGACTATAAGCGCCCACCACAATGCCCAGCTATGTTGTTGTTGTTGTTGTTGTTGTTGTTGTTGTTGTTGTTGTTGTTGCAGTTTGGCCAGGGCCAGGTTCGAACCCACCACCCTCGGTATATGGGGCCAGGCCGTACTCACTGAGCCACAGGTGCCACCCAAACTTTTTAATTTTTGTTGATCATTTGAAAATAAAATAAACAGCTCATTGTGGCCTTTGGTATCATAGGTAAAAATATCTTTGTATTTGTATGTGATTGACCACATATATCTCCTTTCTTTCTCTGAGAAGTTATCTGTTCATGTTTTTTTCCCATATGATTTCTCTCAAAAGATGCAGAAAAAGCATTCGATAAAATTCAGCATCCATTTCTAATTAGAACACTTAAGGATATAGGCATAGGTGGCACATTTCTTAATCTGATGGAAGCTATATATGGCAAACCAGCAGCTAACATCATACTGAATGGAGTAAAACTGAAAGCTTTTCCACTTAGAACTGGATCCAGACAAGGTTGTCCTCTGTCACTATTACTATTCGACATAGGGCTAGAAGTTCTAGCCAATACAATTAGGCAAGACAAGGAAATAAAGGGCATACAAATGGGGACAAAGGAGGTCAAACTCTCCCTCTTTGCCGATGATATGATCTTATTCTTACAGAACCCCAAAGACTCAACCACAGGACTCTTGGAAGTGATCAAAATATATAGCAATGTCTCAGGATATAAAAATCAATGTCCACAGGTCAGCAGCCTTTGTATACGCCACTAATAGCCCAGATGAGAGGCTAATTAAGGATACAACCTCCTTCACCATAGCTGCAAAGAAAATGAAATACCTAGGAATATACCTAATGAAAGAGGTGAAGGACTTCTATAAGGAAAATTACAGAACCCTAAGAAAAGAAATAGCAAAAGATATTAACAAATGGAAGAACATACCATGCTTGTGGCTGGGAAGAATCAACATTGTTAAAATGTCTATACTTCCCAAAGGAATCTACAGATTCAATGCAATCCCCATTAAAATACCATCATTGCATTTTCAAGATTTGGAGAAAATAATTCTTTGTTTTGTACAGAACCAGAAAAATTCCCCTATAGCCAAGGCAATTCTTAGTAATAAAAATGAAGCTGGGAATATCACCCTACCAGACTTTTGGTTATACTACAAGGCCATAGTGATCAAAACAGCATGGTATCAGCACAAAAAATAGAGACATTGACATTTGGAACCAAACAGAAAACCATGAGATGAAACTAACATCTTATAGCCACCTGATCTTTGATAAACCAAGCAAGAACATACACTGGGGAAACAAATTCTTATTCAATAAATGGTACTGGAGAACTGGATCACTACATGTAAAAGACTGACACTGGACCCACACCTTTCTCCACTTACAAAAATTGATTCAAGTTGCATAAAAGATTTAAATCTAAGGCATGAAACATAAATTGTCTAATACTGAACCATCCTTCATTTGTGACTTGTGATTTGTGGAATTAAGCTGTACTTAGTCATGTTACATAATTCTTTTCAATGTAGAATTGTAGTCTACTTTCTTAATGTTTTATTTAAGGATTACAAAATAAGAGAAAAAGTATTTTTTTAAGCAGCAAAACTCATCTATTGCCTCTATAACTCACCACCACCATTGTCCATTTTCTTTCCTTTTCTTTCTTTTTTTTTTGAGACAGAGTCTCACTTTGTCAGCCTCAGTAGAGTGCCGTGGCATGACAGCTCACAGCAACCTCAAACCTTTAGCTTAAGTGATTCTCTTGCCTCAGCCTCCTGAGTAGCTGGGACTACAGGTGCCTGCCACAAGGCCCAGCTATTTTTAGAGACAAGGTCTTGCTCTGGCACTCCTGAGTTTAGGCAATCTACCTGCCTCAGCTTGCTAGGATTACAGGCTTGAACCACGATTGTCCATTTCCTCCACATGTTTTCTTGGTAAAGAAAGAAATGTGACATGAAAAAATACATATTTTTTGTTTAAAAATTTTGTTTTAATTTAAAAATGTTAAAAATAAAAAAGAATGTGATGCTCTGCTTAGAGGGAAGGGAGAGTTGGGCAGACCTCACCAGGTCATAGACAAGCTTGTGGATTAATAGATGATTATTTGGTTTTTGTTTTACTGAGGGAGAAAGAATAAAATTAGATGTCCTCAATGAATAAATCTTTTTTTTTTTTGAGACTATTTGAGGGGAAAACAGGGAGAAAACTCCAGGAAGGGACTCAGGTGTCTAACAATTTCTGTCATTCTCTGCAGCGTGGTCTGCAGCATGGTCTTTCCTCTGATGTTCCCACAGAGTTACTAACTCTTTTGTCCTTAGTGAGGTGTGGAGTTGAATCTTTCTATGCAAGGTGACTGTTCCAGGGAGGGCTCTGCTCTGTCCCTCCTTTGACCACACTCCTTCTCAACAGGTGAGGGGTCTGCAGAGCCAAGGAGACAAATAAATCTATCTAGGTTGGAAACAGTGGAGTTCTGAGTGCTGCGACCTGGTGCCCCTTGCCTTCAAGACCATATTTTCGACACCCAGGACCCCAGGACTCTCTAACTAAGTGGTCCTACCCAGCTCCCAGGGCCTCTTTACTAAATCCATGCTTCCCAAGGGTAAACTACACCACTAATCTCTGTACTCAGAGGCCTGAGATGGGACAAGGACACCTATGTGTATGGGGTATGAACAAAGCATAGACATAGCTCAGAACTCCAAGGAGCCTGGGAAATTCTAAATTCAAACTTGGCTTTCTGAGTGGTTTATGAAGGTGTATTTGTCAAGTTTGGGGTAAACACAGTGTAACTCACAGCTTCTAAATACTTTGGCCATGGTATACGAGCTTCACTTTCCACTCTGATCCCAAACCTCTCAGCTGCTTGGAGCAAACCTTCTTCTGAGTGTGTTCTCCAGGTGAGTGTGGGCCTGCAGTGCAAACCAAGACTGAGACTTCTGTATTCATTTGTCTCCCAGATGATATATGCCACCCATAGATTATTTTCCCTTACAAAGTGTTAGATTGAAATCACCAAAGAAATAGAAAAATACTTGCATCTCTATTCACATTAGTTTTCTAGAGCTGCCAAAAGTACCACAAACTGGTGACATTTCTTTTAGTTATGTATGTATTTATTTATTTCATTTATTTTTTAGAGACAGAGTCTTACTCTGTTGCCCAGGCTAGAGTGTGGTAGCATTAGCCTAGCTGACAGCAACCTCAAACTCCTGCGTTCACGTGATCCTCCTGCCTCAGCCTCCCTAGGAGCTAGGATAAAAGGGATACACCACCGTGCCAGGCTAATCTTTTCTATTTTAGTGGAGATGGGGTCTCACTCTTGATCAGGCTGCTCTCAAATTGCTGATCTCAAAGGATCCTCCTGCCTCGCCCTCCCAGAATGCTGGGATTACAGGTGTGAGTCAGCATCCCCAGACAACCCAGGTGGCTTTAAGATAACAAATTTATTCTGTCACAGCTCTGGTGGATGGAAGTGTAAAATCAAGGTGTAGGCTCCAGGAGAGGACCCTCCTTGCCGCTCCCTAGCTCTTCCCCATCCCTGGCATTATCTGGTCTGTGGCTGCGTCATTGCTGTCTCCTTCTGCCTTCTCAGGGCTCCATCACATCTATCTCTGAGTCTCCTCTTCCCATAAGGACACCAGTCACTGGATTTAGGGCCCAGCCTAACCCAGTAAGATCGCATCATAATCATGACATCTGCGAAGACCCTGTTTCCAAATATGGTCATATTCTGAGGTTATAGGCAGACATGTTTTTGTGGGGACTGTATTCAATACACTATACTTTCCCTAAGTAAATTTCACCTATATGTTTCATGCCTTCCTCTCTTTCTCCCACACCCCTCAGTATTTGGTTATTTGGATTAGTTTTGTGAAGTTTATTGGGACACTTTTTTCCCCCATCATTCTTTTCTTTCTTTTCTTTTTTCTTTTGTAGGATGGGGTCTCACTCTTACTCAGGCTGGTCTGGGATCCACCTGCTTTGACCTCCCAAAGTGCTGGGATTAAGTACCTTGACCTCCCAAAGCGCATGGGCCACCACACCCAGGCTTGGGACACTTTTAAACTTTTTTTATACTCTGAAAGTAATTAAATTCTATAGGAAATACTTCTTACCTTAAGGTTTGACAGAATTTGCCCACATACCGCCATCCTCCCTCCCAAATCATCTGAGCCTGCATGTCTCATCAAAGTGGCAAGGAATTCTTGATCATTTTTTTCCCATTCTTTTTTATCTAGTCGAATTTTTCTACATCTTCTTGAAGTCAGTTTTATTGTCTTATTTTGGTCCACATTTTATTAGCATAAATCTAAGCATGATATGCTTTTAATTATAATCTTCTTCCGAATCTATGTTTCTAGCCCCCTTTTAATTCTAGCATTATTTATTTGTATTTTCTTTCTCATGCAACCTTGCCAGTGGTGTGTCTCTTTTACTGGTCTTTTAAAAGAGCTAGCTCTTGTGATTTATCTTATCAATTCTATTGTTTTCTGTTTTCTAATTTACTTATATCTGCTTTTATCTTATACTTCTTTCTGTCTGCCATTCTTAGACTTATTTTATTAGTTTTTTCCTCTGGTTTTTAGGTAACTGCTCAGGGTTTTGTTTCCCATCAATGTCGGTTTTCATTTTTATTCAATAACAAAATCTTTTAAGCTTTGTATTTTCTCCAGTGAGTGGCCAAGGAGACAGATACACCTAAAAAAACATTGTAGCTAGGAGAGAGGACCCAGCAATTGAAAAGATAAAAACACACTCCCCTCTGGGGGACCTGGCTGTGTATCTAAATACCAGTTCACTTGTCCAGCTTCCTGCTAGATGTTAACTAGGGAGCCCTGGAGAAGGGCTGGGCTCCCTAAGGCGGTTCTCAACCTGTGGGTCGCAACCCACACAAACTGTATTAAAGGGCCACGACATTAGGAAGGTTGAGAACCATGGTTAGCAACAATGGAAGCGAGGCCCTTCAAATTGATCCCACTCTCTGACTCAATTTTACCTTACTTGGTGCTTCCTGGGGCCTGAGTGGTGTTTGTTTGGAATTGCATCAGCCCCAGTGGTTCTCAACCTTCATAATGCTGTGACTCTTTAATATAGTTCCTCGTGTTGTGGTGACCCCCACACATGAGGAGCTCTGTCTCGGTTCCTAAGACCATCGGAAATGTGTTTTCCGATGGTCTTAGGTGACACCTGTGAAAGGGGACAGGGCACAAAAGCCCTGTCATCCGGGCACAAAAGCTAACCCTACATCTGGGCACAAAAGCTAACCCTCGTGCCCAACCTTAACTTCCTTAGCAATCTCACCTCTCCTCTTGGCTCTGGTAAGATTTATGTAAGAACTTATTAAAGAACACTAAAAAGACAAAAGGGAACATTGATTGAAGATATTAAATTGCCATTGTCAGTATAGGTTTGAGGATGGCAGTGGGGTATGAAGTGAAAAATCCTTTTCAGGCAGACCAGGTAAAGAAGTTTGCTTGTAATATTTCAAAAGGCTCGACCTCAGGTCATCCCAGGGCAGCCACAGAGGACCACAAGGACTGGGGCTAGAATACCTCACCCCAATCCCTGGTCTCTAAGTGGAACTGGATGCAGGGTCCTTCATATGTGGTGACCAGCACAGAGAAACATAAATTCAGGGCTGGAAAAAAGGAGGCGTCCGCCAATCCCCAGTTCCCGGTCCTCCCGTCCTCACTGAGCGCAGACCTTCTCATCTTAACCAATTCCTCACAGGATCTCTTTCTAAAATGATTGAGAATAAATATTTACTGAGCTTTTGTTACGTGCCAAGTAGAGTGTTTACGTGAAGTTTGTTGTTGTTTTCGAAACAGAGTCTCAAGCTGTCACCCTGGGTAGAGTATTGTGGCATCATAGCTCACAGCAACTTCCAGCTCTTGGGCTCAAGTGATTCTCCTGCCTCAGTTTTTCTATTTTTTTTTTTTTAATAGAGACAAGGTCTCACTTCGGCTTAGGCTGTTCTCAAACTTGTGAGCTTGAGCAATCCAACCGCCTCGGCCTCCCAGAGTGCTAGGATTACAGGCATGAGCCACCACACTGGTCCTTAGGTGAGTTTTTAAAACAGCGTTACTGGGATAGAGTTTACGTATAATAATATTGACCCTGTAATGGGTCAATTGTAATACTATATAATTCAAACATTTTCCAAAAACGTATAGGGTTGTACAGCCATTATCACAGGCAGTGGTTTTTTTTAACTTACGATTAATATGGGGGTACAAACCATTAGGTTACAGTGTTCATGTTTGTTAGGTAAAGTCCTTGTTGTAGTTGTGTCCCTCCCCAGGAGGTGTGCCATATATCCTTACATTGTGCCCATTAGGTGGGAGCACATTAATCCCCCTCCTCCTCTCTGTTCTCCCTTCTTCCATCTTGAATTAAATTGAGTTTAATGAGGTGTGAATTAGATCATCTACTGGCTTCATATTAGTCTTGAGTAGGTTAGATACTTGCTTTTCCATTCTTGCAATACTTTACTAAAAGAGAGCGTTCTCCACCCCTGTCCAGGTTAATACAAAAGATGTAAAGTCTCCATCTTTCTATAGTATTCCATGGTATACATGTATCATGGTTTATTAATCCATTCATGGGTTGATGGGCACCTGGGTTGATTCCACATCTTGGCGATTATAAATTGAGTTGCAATAAACAATCTAGGGCAAATGTGACAAGGCACTTTTAGACTATTTCGTCATCTCCCAAAACTCCCTCAAATCTGTTCGCAGTCAATCCCCTATCCCATTCAAAGCCCCAGGAAACACTACTCTGCTCTCAGTCTCTACAAATTTGTCTTTCAGGGAAATTTCATAGAAACTGAATCATACAATGTCCCGTTCTTTTGCATCTGGCTCCTTTCACTTACTATAAAATTTTTGAAACGCATCGGTGTGGCAGCGTGTATGGCTGTTTTGTTTCTTTCGTGTGGCTGAATAGTCTCCATTATGCAGACGTGCTGTGGATTGTGTGCTCCTTCACCTGTTGATGGACATTTGGATTATTCCGGCTTTTTTGCTTTCCCAGTAACACTGCTGTGAACACCCTCCCACACGTCTCTGTGAGGACAGGCACTCTCACTTCTGCTGGGCAGATGCCGAGGGTGGGGCTGCTGGGCCGCACGTTTGGCTTTAACTTTTTAGGAAACTGTCAAACGGTTTTCCAAAGTGGGTGCACCATTTTCTGTTCCCACCAACAGCATATGTGGGTTCTAGTTTCTCTATATCCTTGTTAACGCTTGGTGTAAATCTGTCTTTTTCATTACAGCCATTCTTGTGCGCATATAAAGGTTTATCTACAGCGGCACCTGTGGCTCAGTGAGTAGAGCACTGGCCCCATAAACCGAGGGTGGCAGGTTCGGCCAAACTGCAACAAAAAAATAGCCAGGTATTGTGGTGCAACAAAAAAATACGCAGCTACTCGGGAGGGTGAGGCAAGCCCAAGAGGTTGCTGTGAGCTGTGATGCCACGGCACTCTACTGAGGGCAACAGAGTAAGACTCTGTCTCTAAAAATAAATAAGTAAATAAAAAATAAAGGTTTATCTAAAATCAGAATTCCTGGCTCAGTGCCCATAGCTCAGTCGTTAAGGTGCCAGCCACATACTCTGGGGCAGGCGGGTTTGAACCTGGCCTGAGCCAGATAAACAACAATGACAACAACAACAAAAAATAGCTGGGTATTGTGGGCGGTGTCTGTAGTCCCAACTACTCGGGACCCTGAGGCAAGAGAATCTCTTAAGCTCAAGAGTTTGAGGTTGCTGTGAGCTATGATGCCACAGCACTCTACTGAGGGTGACATAGTGAGACACTGTCTGAAAATAAATAAATAAATAAAATCAGAATGCCCTATTGAATATATTAGTTGATACTTCAAGCATTATTTAAAGATGGGCCTTTCTTTCTCTTCTTACATCTGCTGGGCGGTTGCCTTCAGAAAGAGGGAAAGGAACGTTCCTTATCTGCCCCAACATACACACGTAAGGGGCTGGAAGGGAGAAAAGGCAGGATGAAGAAGGGTGGGAGAGGGAAGTGCTTACTTGACTGTTAGAGTCCAAAGAGGGTGTTGCACCCTCTGGGGCTGCTCAGGCACCAGGCAGGACGGGGAGTGGGTGCCTGGAAAGGCCCCAGTGTTGGAGCAAGCAGCTCAGGCAGCTCAGGACACCCCAGGGATCCATTCACACTCCCCAGACTCTGGTGATCACCTGCAAACTCTGATGAGGGCTTATTACCCTTACGGGCCACCTGTTAGGAGGATACAGGTTGGCCAAGATGGTTCATAGGAAACACTTATACCCTGCCAGAACAAGCTTTGGGCATGACAGCCAGTGAGAGCTCCTAGCCAGGAGTGAGTCCTGCACAGCCAGCCCCCTGCGCTCCCCTCTGCCTTAACAACTGGGAGGTCTGCTCAGACTCTCTGTTGCCTCCTGGAGAAGCTGCTCTCACTGGCCTTGAGGTGCAGGAACAGGTTAACCTCCCACCTGTTTGGGAGGTGAATGACAGCACAGTATTTGGAAGAGAAAAAAAATCCTCATAAATCCTCTCTTAATACCTACTGAGTTTTTTAGATCCTCTTTGTGGATGAGGGATTTGTGAAACTGGAGGGATTCAAGTGTGAGACTAGCGTTAAAGCACTGGCTGTGGAAATCTACACCTTCATCTGGTAACTTGCTTTGCAATTTCATATCTGTCAGCTCTCGGTGCCTCGTCGTAATTTCCTAACTTACCACCCTGTTACACGTAGAATGGAGATACTATTCATGCTCACCTTGTGGGATGTGTAAAAGGAGAGGCAGCGACATAGCTAATGCGTTCAGTGGCTGCACTTAGACCTCAGACACATGAGAGAGGTCTGGAGACCGTCCAGCCATGTGCGTCTCTGTTTTTCATTTTTCATAGCTGGATACTCTCTGAACATCCCTCGTATGTTCTAATTATTTGCTCTGAATCCCCAGCTCCTAACCAAGGGTGGGACATGCAGGAAGTGTTCAATAATTGTTAATAAGTGACTTGTAAATAACTACACACATTTCGAGGCAGAACGAGATAAGTGCTAAGTAAGTGTACAGGCTACACACCATGGGAACCCAGGGAAGCAGCAGGCAATGCTGACCAGTGCAGCCCCCCCACCCACCATAAGCCTCAGGAGGGAGGCAGTGTTGGGGGGTCGAGTAGGTGGGAAATGGAGCCATGGAGCAAGGATATGGAACCAGGATAGGGCACATGTTTCCAGAAGAGCCCCAAAGGGAAAGAGAATAGGCTCTCCTTTACGGATGGAGCTGGGTCGCCAGTTGGGCCAATCTACTTTAACCAGCAAAGGGAAAACATCAGCTCGTGAAAGTGCAAAGCTGAAGTGTGGGTTCCCGCTTTGAGCCCAGCTGGAGTCAGGCTTCAAAAGATGTCACCAGGATCTATTTTTCAACTCCACTTCCTCTCAGTGCTGATTTCATTCTCAGCCAGGCTCCCCCTCGGAAGCAGGGTGGCTGTGGCACTACCCAAGCCGCCTACTTCCAGTTGAAATCCAAAGTGTCTTCATCCGAGCATCCCCAGCAAAATCCTGAGATTCATGACAACTGCCCCACCTCCCTCCCCTGTTGGTGCCTACAAGATTCCTGTGGATGGGGAGATGCACATGTGGGCCAGGACTCGCTGGGGACCCACCCCCAGACCAGGCCCTCGAAGCAGCAGGCTGAGAGTGGGAAGAGCTGCTGGACAGGAAAACCAACAGGTAGATGCTCTGAGCTCTTAATTTTTACCATAAAAGATCAGGCTCTGGAGCTAAACCATCTGGCTTCCAACCCTGACTTACCAGCTGTGTGATCTGGAGCAAGGCATACACTCTCTTGGTGCCTCCATTCCCTCCAGAGTAGAGATAATAACAGTTTCCATCTCATAGGAGTTTGGAAAATATTCAATAAGTTTTTACAGAGTGCTTAGAATAGTGCCTGGAAGTAACTGAGTGAAGGGCAGAGTCAGGGCTATTGACTATTGTTATTATTAGAGTTTCTTGACCTTGTTGCCCGTGGCTTTGTATCTATTAGCAGCGATTCCAGGTGTGTCCAGCTCCCACTCAAATATCACAGTGAAATGATGACTCCACTTTAATCCACACCGGGCCTGGAATGCAGGCCCCCAGTATTCCCTGCCATAAGGATCACCGTGCATATAAGGAGGTCCTTCTAATTCACAGATCAGGGTCTACCATGGAAACCCCAGCCAGCCCCACGCTTGGCAGCATGGGGCAGACCCAAAGGAAATGCTAGCATTTGGTCCTTCCCTTAGGGAGTTTGCAATCTAATCTAAAAGGCTAGAACACTATGTCAAATACGGCCTGAACCAGGGTCTATTCCCAGAGGGCACTGCCAAACTGGCCAGCCAGGCCTCCTCATTTAGAGTGGGAGTGAGCATTTAGGGAAGAGAGAAAGAGGTGAAGAAGACAGAATCAGGCCAAATCCCAGAATCTGACTCACCTGGTTCTTTTTCCCCCTCCTGGACAACACTGGAAAAGAAAAAGTACAACTCCTCCTTAGTAGAACCAGTGGGGTAACCCAAGAACATCCATTTAGCAAGTCTGTCCCCGTGAAAGGGACCTTTAGGTGACACCAAGCCAAGTGTATCCCCACCCTATTTATAGGTGCTGTTTGTTTAATTTGAGTCTCATCTCTAAGAATAGGTCATGAACTCATCCTGGGGACAGGCCAGAGCCTACAACTCTGAGACAGCCGTAAATCCCCTTTCCTTTCCTTCTGGCTCTAGCAGGGATTCTGTAGTGCAAAGGTGAGCCACTTTTGTGTGTCAGATTGGGGCGGGCTTCAGACACAGGTGTGTTTAGAGATTTGGCTTTATTATGATGGTTTCTCACTATGGTTCCGGGTGTTTGGGAGTTTTTGGTGTTTGGTTTTGGATTAGTGATTAAAAAACAGGTCTGTAACCCCTCTGTCACTCCTAAAGGATCAACAAAGACCAAATATCTTGAGCTTTCCATTGGTTAATCTTCAGATACAAAGAGACCCCATTACAACCCAGATATCCCCCAGTAAGGAGGGTGTGACAATAGAGAAGAAAAATCCCAGTTTCTTCCTGACCTGGTGTTAGCAGAGACTGGAGTCGGGTTATCTAAAGTCCAATACCGTTCCTGGGTGGTGGTTTGGTTTGGTTTTTTCAGGGTATTTGATAACAACTAGGAACCATGACCTACTTAAACTTTAAATATCTCACCACCCCAGCACTCATTGTTCCTTAAATCCAAAGGAGCATTGTCTCTAGCAAACTAGTTCAGTTTGCATTTTAAGCTCTCCCCTTGCTGGCCTGACAGTTTAATGGCCTTGACAAACAGACCCTCTGAGTCCTTAGGGAGTGACCTAGATGGAGCCTTTGTGTGGCTCCCTCCTTCTCCCTCTCCATGTCTTCACCCTTGAGAAAGGTGGCCAGGCGCGTCCAGGATGAGGAAGAGAAGTGTCCATTCATTTATTTCTCCCAATCCCTGCTGGCCGTCTACTCCGTGCCAGGTATTGCTCTGGGCACAGGAGACAACTCCATGAAGAGGGCAGGGCGGTGATGAGGCCACAAGCTCAGACCGAATTTGGAAAAAAATAAGCCTCTTTTCTCTCTTCTCACTGAGTCATGCTAGGTGACCCACAGCTCCATTCCCATCTCCATTCATCCATTCAAAGAGTGTTCTTGGGTGTGGCCCACGTGTTAGGTACAGAGCTGCATGACTAAATGCGGAGGTGGGTCCCTCCCCTTAAAAAATGCGGAGTCCAGTGGAGAAATGGATGTCAATCAAACACTCACCTAAATAAAGATAGTTACAAATGAGGGCAAGTCCCATAAAGCAAAGATGGAAGTGGAATGCAAGAGGCTAAGAAAGAACCAGCCTGGTTTGGGGGGAGCAGAGAATAGCAATGACTGCACTCCCCGGAGACACCAGATGCCATCTGCCGAGCACAGGCCATCACGTGGCTTCCTGCATGAAGAATATTTTTGAGTTTCTGTGAGCTGTGCTGGGCTACCTATACTGTCACCCCTTTGTCCTAAAGACTTTCACAAGCTAGTAAGTTTCCATCAGAGTTTGTATCCATAGGTTGGGGCTTCACCTGTGTGGTCAGCACAGTAAGGTTTTGACCTTGACTTACCTGTTTGCAGTGGACAGGGCGAGACAGCCTTCTCCTTCTGGGATACTCCTCTCACCCTGCATCACGGGCGAAGGAGTCAATGATGTCATTATCACACACCCTTTTCAGACTTTTGCTTGTTGCAAGATGATTCTGCCACTACACTCAGAGACCTGGATAGAAAGATGGCCCCATATTCCCCTCTGCAGTTTTAGGTCCTCAAGTGTTTATACACGGGCTTTGGAAAGGGAATTCCTCAAAGAAGCAGTTAGCACCTCCCAGATATCCTTTGGTACTAATTTGGGCGCAACTTTGAGAAAAATCCCTTCAGCAGAGAGCTTCAGTTTCTTCATTTGAAAAAAGCACCATATTTTGTCTCTTTTACACCCTGTGGTTTGGTAGGCACCAAGTTAAAGCCAGGAAAAGTATAAGAAATTACCCTTCTCTGAAAAAGTTTACAAGAACATTCAGAAAAGGGCTTTCATTCATTTACTCGATGAATATTTGAGTCCCTGCAATGTGCCAGGCACAGACCAGGGATTGGAGGATCTACGCGTGACTTGCAAACACAATCCCTGCTTCACAGAGCTCTTCGTGTAGTGGAGGGAGAGAGATACTCGAACCATCAATGAACACAGTAATCTCAGGGGGCTCCATGTGGTCAGAGAGCTCTCCACAGGCATGACATTTGAGCAGACAAGCACATCAAAAGGAGGAGCATTCAGCTCGGCGCCTGTGGCTCAACAGGCTAAGGCACCAGCCACGTACACCTGAGCTGGCAGGTTTGAATCCAGCCCGGGCCCTCCAAACAACAACGATGGCTGCAACCAAAAAATGGCCAGGCGTTGTGGTGGGCGTCTGTAGTCCCAGCTAGTTGGGAGGTGGAGGCAAGAGACTCTCTTGAGCCCAGGAATTGGGGGTTGCTGTGAGCTGTGATATCCAGGGGGACAACTTGAGGCTCTGTCTCTAAAAAAAAAATGGAGGAGCATTCTAGACCAAGAGAAACAGAATAGAAGGCCCTGACACACCAAGGTGATTGGCTTACGGAATAACAAGACTCAGATGTGACCACACCTGAGTGAGGGGTGAGAGGCAGATAGGTGGGGCTTACAGTGCAGCTTTCATTTTGAATGCAGAGGAAGCCTTCAGCAGGAAAAAACGTGACATTTTAGCTTGAATCTACCTACCTACCTGGGAGAGATTCTGTAGCCTTAGCAAAAAGTTTTGTGAGTGACAGACCCAAGATTCTTAGAACTCAGAAGCCCAGGTAAACCTACGAATGGAAAGAGAATAAATTAGTGTTGACCTGTTTCTGAAGAATGGAGAACAGTCACTTCTAATCTCAGAAGCTTTCCTAGGGAGGAGAGAATGAAGCTGCAAAGTCCGTACGCCACAGCTGAGGGTCCTTGGTTTGTAGCTGAGCATCCATCCCCAGCCTTTGTGGGGGGCAATGCCCTCCATCTCCGTCGGGACACCACTGCTCCCCTGTTCTTGGGAATATGGTTTGGTTTGAACACTTTTAATCTCCTGACCCCCATACAAAGTGATTGGCTCAGGGTTGAGCACGGCCCAGTCAGAGCCAGTGAAACTCAGGGAGACACTACCTAGAGCCTATGGTAAAAAGAAGCTTCCGCTTCCTCTCCCGTTTGGGAGCCACCAGAAAGAGGATGCAAAGTATAGAACTGCTGTGGCTCTCCGTGATGCGGGGGAAACTTCTGGAACTGTTAGGAGTTGTGGAGGAGCACCCCATGGCCCCCAAGAATAAAGCCAACAGCACAGAAGGCAGGAGAACGCTGTGTCCTTGTGACAGCATCCCACCCGGAATCCAACTCGCCTGAAGCCCAGCCCCTTGCTGGACATCTCGGGATCTCAACCAATCAGATGCTCCTTATTACATAAGCCAGTTTCAGCTGGGTTTTCGTGTCTCGTGCCATAAAGAGCCCATATGGCACACTCTTTGCAATAGGCATCCGAGGACGCCAAGGGGCTGTGCACGCTCAGTCTCCAGGAGGAAGTGAGCCTGTTCCAGAACCCAAATAAATGGTCTCGCCTCCCCCTTCTCTATTTCAGTGTTTCCATGCCGCCTGTCACCATAGCACTGTGACTCTCATGCAAAGGCGGAGGAAGCAGAGGAGGAGGAGGGGACCTGTTTCCAGGCTGCCTTGCACAAGGTGGGGGGAATGGCGGTGGGGGGGAGAGGCGGCACCACGCCTGACATTTCAGGATAGAGATAACAGGGTAAAAATAAACTCCCAGCGCCTGCAGCAGCAGCTTGCTTCTCTGGCTTCACAGTTCTTATCTCTGTCCACTTTGGGGACAGAAAGGTTCTTTTCAGGTCACCACTCAGACAGCCCCTTCCCAGCTCTGGGCAGGAAGGAGAAGCGTCGGTCATTGGTTTACGTCTGTCTACACCTGCTCCTTGGCCACCGGGAAGTCAGGCCACCCCCTCTGCCTTGTACCTGCTCTTTTTATTCTGCAAAGCATCTTCCCATATCTTTGACCTCCTCAGATGCTCCAAGAGCTCAGTGAGGTGAACAAGGCAGGGGCTGCAGGGCCCTCCACTTTCCCGATGGGAACAACAGCAGGCCTTGGAAAGATGAAATGATGTGTCCAAAGCCACATGGTGCATTGGCATTGATGTGTTCTGAGCTACACCAGGGGCCTTCTCTGCTTTTCTGTCTTTGAGCAAGAGTAGAAAGAGTTTGATCCCATGTGCAGGGCCTGTGGAGAGCAGCCATGTAGGCTGATACTACATGGCCCCTGGGGCACATGCATCGTCGTCTGCCACCTAACATCAGCGTCCCTCCATCTCCTCTGCCCTCTCCCACTCACACATTGTCTGGCATTTGTGTTAACATTTGCCGGTGAGCAATCTGTTGTAGAAGCATGGCTGAGACTGTACAGTATCAAGGAACCAACCCCAACTGCCACTAAGGTTCACAGAGGGCCCTGAGCCTCGATTTTATAAAATGATGATAAAAATATACCCATGTGCTTGGATCATTACAGGACTAATTAAGCCATTGCATGCAGGCACGTCTGGAATTGGGAGCTTCCTGTTAATGATGGCTTTTCCTCTGCTGGTATTCATGTGCAGTGACAAGCCCCTCCCCTGTGTCAGGAGGATGTGCCCTGTGAGTTCTTTCTTTCCCAAGGGCCAAGGATTTGCACCGAGCTATTTCATCAGTTAAGACACTTGTGATTGCAAGCAACCAAAACACCAATCCTAACTGCATCTCATGGGAGGGATTTGATGGCTCAGTGGGTGTTCTAGAGGCAGCCAAGGGTCAGGCACCTCTGGATTCAAGCATGGAAGTGGCACTGAGGGTTGGGTCTCTCTGCCCCATCCCCCACCGCCTGCTCTCTCCTCATCATGCAGAAATGACTGCAGGGGCTCCAGCATCTCCTCTTCTTGGGTTCAAAGCCAGTGGGAAAGGGCAGCTCCATCGTTCTCAGCAAAAGTCTCTGTGCATCTCACTGCCCATCCCAGGATGCATTCATCACTGCAGCCAGAAGAATGGTGTGCTGGCCAGGGGTGGGTCTAGCTCAAACCTTAAATCTGAGAGGAGTGAAGGGTGGTTACCCAGAGGTAGATCAGGTATAGTTGCCAAAAGAAAAGATGACTTCACTCTGAAAGGCTGAGGCAGGTGATTACTTGAGGTCGGGAGTTTGACACCATCCTGAACAAGAGCAAGACTCTATCTCTACTAGAAATAGAAAAACTAGCCGGGCGTAGTGGTGAGTGCCTGTAGTCCCGGTTACTCAGGAGGCTGAGGCGGCTAAGGCAAGAGGATTGCTCAAGAGTTTGATACTGGTGTGAGCTATGACACCATGACACTCTACCCAGCGTGACAGAGTAAGAGAAAAAGAAAAAGAAAAGGTGACTTCTGAAGCCATCCACATTCTATGTCCTTGTGCCCCCAAACGGACATTGATAAGTCAACCTCCCAGGGAAGGGAACAGGCTACCACTGGGCAACAAAGCCAAGCCAACTGGCTGCAACTAGAATTCTCACCCAAGGCTCCCTCAGTGCCATCTGCTGACTGACTGGACCAATGGGACCTCAAATTAGACCCTTCCCTGAACTTGACCCACAGCCTTCCAGGTGGAGAGCAGCTTCCTTGATTCAGAGCTGAGCAATCTGGGCTCTTTTCCAAACCTCCGTGATTAGGTGTCATTTCCTTGTTCCACCACAATTATTATTTATTAATTGTCTTTCTTCTATGAAGGAAAAGCCCCTCTCATGATCCAAAACAGGAAATCAATATAACAAAAGGCAATGCTCCGATTAAATTATAGCTAAGCTGCTCTTGCTTGCTCCAACCCTAAGTGCCAGGAGATGCTGATGACTTACCCAGCCCCAACTTGAGCCTCACTGAAATTAAAATAGCTGAACAAATTAGAAAGAGAATTACTTTCCCCGCTAGGTGATTCAGTTGTGTTTAATGCTGATGGGTGCAATTCGTTAGTTGCCTGCACGATCCGGTTCCCTTACACACCGTGAGTGGTGTGGGTCTCCCACTTCATCTGTGAGAATACAGTTTGCACGGGTCTACCAGCAACCACGAAGATGCTCCAAGCTTCCTCCCTAAGCCTGCAGGAGAGGTGGAGAAGAAGCGAGTCGGAGAGCAAGAAAGATTTATTTTAAAATAATTATGGTAATTATGTATGCATTTCCAGGGGGAGATTCTGGGAATTATTCCTAAAAGACTGGAAAGAATTTCCTCTTTTGATCTCCATTCTGAGCCAGAGAAAATCAAATTAAGAAAGAAAAGCAACCGAGAACTCTCAGCAGGGAGGAAGAAATGGGGCTGGGTGTGTAAGTGAGGTCTTTGGGCTCTGAAGCATCCTCCTGGGTGCTGGTGGTGGCCTTGGAAGGAAAAAAGATGGAATGAGCAGGCTGTCCTTCCATCTCTCCGGCCAGGCTGCACTTCCTCCCTGTTTGGGGACCAAGAATGCTCCCCTTGGAGCTAGTGAGGGCATAGTTCTTGCAGCTATTCCCCTGTCACACATGACTGGCCAGGCTCTCTCCACCCACGATGGCCCTCCTTCCCAGAGGAGCCCCACAAATTCTAGCCAACACTCCCAGAGCCGCCACAACAAGATCAGCGAGCGTAGGCGTGTGAGTTTTTTTTCTTTTCTTCTTCTTTTTTTTTTAAATCTTCCCTTTCAAGTACTGGGAGAAATGGTCCTGTCACTTCTCTAAATTTTCTTCCGCTGTTGCTAAGCAGCACGCCTCTGCCTCTTCCACTTCCCTCTGCTCCTGTTCTCTTTGTCTCTCCCCACCCTCCACCCCCGCACGTCCTCTCCATGCTCTTCCCTGCCACGGTTTGGAAATCAGAGAACAGCCCCTGCAGCTCCCAGGCCACAGCAGTGCAATGGCAGGTGTCCCTGCAGAGGTGCTGTCAGCCTGCTCTGCAGAACATGAAGCTATGTCCTGGCAGGGAAGACCATTTTCTGCTCTACTCAGAGCTGAGGACTGCCTCCCTCCCGCCCGGTGTCCCGCCCGCCCGGCCGGCCCCCCCCCCGGGCGCCCCCCCCCCCCCCCCGCCGCGCCCGCCCCCCCCCCCCCCCCCCCCCCCCGGCCGCCCCGGGCGGCCCGGAGCGGCGGGCGGGTATTGGGGGGGACCCCACCTAATGTGCATGATGCAATGGTAC
>CAUYRH010071353.1:0-28270 GCA_963574655.1 Perodicticus potto
GGGCGCCTCTAGTCCCAGCTACTTGGGAGGCGGAGGCAAGAGACTCGCTTGAGCCCAGGAATTGGAGGTTGCTGTGAGCTGTGATGCCATGGCACTCTACCCAGGGTGACAGCTTGAGGCTCTGTCTCAAAAAAAAAAAAAGAAAATGCTTTATCAATTCAAAATATGTGCCCGTAGTGGAAGCCTCCCCCCGATAGGCTGGGGCACCTATGGGCACACACCAGCCCTTTCCGCTTCTTTTTCCACTGCAGAGATGGGAAAGCAAGGGAGGATTCCTCACCTCCCCAAACAACATGGAATAGCTCTGGCCTTTGCCACACAGAAGGAAGGTTTCCCTTTCTGGATGCAGTGGCAGAACCTCCCAGGGAAGAAGGCTTAAGCCCCCTGCTCTGTCCTTCTTGCTCCCTGCTGCTTGGACTGCAGTGGTGATGTCTGGGCATCTGGTCCATGAGGAGGTTGGTGGAGAGGAGAAGTGAGCTAGCCCCTTGGATTGGTGCCCCACTGCCACCTCAGCGGGCAACTCCACCATCTCCGGACCTTCTGTAGCAGAGATAAACTTCTGTGAGCTAAACTGTGAACTGGGGTTTCTGTTACTCGCAGTTGGATGAAATCCTACCGTACATCTTATTAAAGATTAATTTCTAGGACAGAAAAAAATTTGCCAGGGGAAAACAGGACAATTCATCTCAGAATAAAGCTTGAGAGAAAATACATTTCTAGAGGAACTAAGGTTCAGGCTCTAGTTGGCCTGGAAGATCTAATTAGCGATCAAGAAGACGCTGTATTGGCTCGGTGCCTGTGGCTCAAGTGGCTAAGGCGCCAGCCACATACAACAAAGCTTGCAAGTTCGAATCGAGCCCTGGCCACCAAAAAATGATGGCTGCAACAAAAAATAGCCGGGTGGTGTGGTGGGTGCCTGTAGTCCCAGCTACTTGGGAGGAGGAGGCAGAAGAATCGCTTGAGCCCAGGAGTTGGAGGTTGCTGTGAGCTGTGATGCAATGGCATTCTGCCCAGGGCCATAGCTTGAGGCTCTGTCTCAAAAAGGAAAAAAAAAAAAGAATACGCTGCATTGGGCGGCGCCATGGCTCAGTAAGTAGGGCGCCGGCCCCACATACTGAGGGTGGTGGGTTTGAACCCAGCCCCGGCCAAACTTCAACAAAAAAATAGCCCGGCAATGTGGCGGGCACCTGTAGTCCCAGCTACTTGGGAGGCTGAGGCAAGAGAATCACCTAAGCCCAAGAGCAGGAGGTTGCTGTGTGCTGTGATGTCACGGCACTCTACCGAGGATGAAAAAGTGAGACTCTGTCTCTAAAAAAACAAAAAAGAAGAATAGGCTGTATTTGTGCGGATGCAAAAATCTCTAGGCAAGAACGAACTGGATTCAGTTAGAGAAAGATGAAGGGCTGTTAGCAAATGACATATTCCAAGCTGAAGGTGGCTAAACTCAGTATTTACCTACGTGTCTTTTTGTTTGCTTGTTTAAAAACAAAAGGTTATACTCATATAACCCATACTATCAAGAGTAGACTGAACATTACTCATGGGTTCCGCAGGCCAGGAGCGCCACCTGCATCTCTGCGCCGGGAAGGCCAGAACGCGGCAGGGTGGGGCGTCGGTCAGCCCCGGCAGCGTCTCGTGGCGACCAGCAGAGGGCGCAGCAGCAGCTCAGAGCAGGGAAACCGGTGGGCAGAGTGGCCGAGGGCTTACGGTCCTGATGGAAATGAAGCTAGAGAGCTGGGGGAAATGGGCAAGATTTGGGTCCACCAAATCCCTCAGCGATCATAATTTGGAGTTTGAACTTTCAGGCCTCAACTAAGCCTGAGAGACACACTATCAGATTTGTCACGTAGGCAACAGTCGGGCAAGTGTCGGATTGGGGAGTCAGACCAGAAGCCGGGACCAAGTTCCCCCACCTTTGAGGACGCCTAGACCAGAAGCAGGACCAGGCTCGCAGGGAGCCCGGCCATCAGCTTCTCAAGGCCACACGAGGCACAGTTACTGGAGCTGGACTTGTTCTGGGTGTTAGAAACTCATGTGAACAAAAGGACCACGGAAAGAATCTCATTTAATAGGGTACCGTATTCACCTTGCTAACTTTAAATGGTCTCTCCTTGGTATGATGTTTGTCAAACTGTTTATCCCAGTCTCCTTTGAAATAGATGGCATTCACGAGAATCAGATTAGTCAACGAATTCACTGCATCTGGAGAGAGCAACTCTGTAATTTTACCTAAAAGGAAGAATTAGAGAACTTCTTAGTTATACATCAAGATTGATGGGGGACATCTCCTTAATTACCCAGGTACATGGATAAATAGTTTTGCCATCCCTCAGATGTAAACGAATACTTGTCCTTAAAACAAAGCTACAAAACTTTACAAGTTCTGGTAAAAAAAAAAAAATAATAATAATAAAACACCTTATTTGAATCAAATGCACAAAGTGAAAACGTAGATGTTAATTATGTGCAGGATTAATTCATAACATATGAGACAGAAAGGAATAGACTGGTGCCTGATTTAAAAACAGCAACTTAAAGGACTGTCAAAAAGATGGACAATTAGATGTTACTGCAGATACAAGCCAAGTGTCCCACAGCAAAACCCCAAAACTGTTGAGCATCAGCTATACCACAGAGGGAGACAGCTCAAGACCCATAATAACCATTTTATCATGCTATTTGTGAAAGGAAAGACTATAATTTAAAATGCGGATTGTTCAAAGAGACATCATGGATGCATTATAGAGAGCAAGAAAAAGCTACAGAAAATGTCATATATTCCAAAGTTTCAAAATGTCAAATACTGATAATGTTTCAGATTTTTAAAGTTTACGGTTATTTAGAGAAAAAAAATCATTCCTGTTTACAATGGACAGTCTTGCAAAGGAAATGACAATAAGACTGAGATACTGTTACAAATAGGATAATAATATATTTTCACCTTCTGTCTTTTCCTCCACCCAGGTGTTTACGTATTTTCTGGACTCCTCTGCAGCATTCCTAAAGTCCAGCTCCTCTAACTCTGCTTGGTAGAATTTATGGCAAGAATCTTTAAAACACTAGGAGAAACAGAGTAACAGCGTGGCTACAAAAATAAGGAACACCAACAGCTTACTTCTTCATTGTGCCAAATCAGAAAATCAGTAACTTTATGATTTACATGTGTAATTTACAAATAAATACAAGGAATTAACCTGAAATCCAACTTTTCAATTTTTAGCTTTTTTTTTTTTTTTTTTTCCTCAAGATAGGGCTTTGTCACCTAGGCTAGAGTTTAGTAGCATCATCAAAGCTCACAAAAACTTCAAACTCCTGGGCTCAAGCAATCCTCCTGCCTCAGTCTCCTGAGTTGCTAAGACTACAGGCATGTGCCAGGCCCAGCTCATTTTTCTATTTTTTCGTAGAGATGGATTCTCACTCTTGTTCAGGGTGGTCTCAAACTCCTGGCCTCAAGCAATCTTCCTACCTCAGTCTCCCAAAGTGAAAGATTAGAAGAGTGAGCTACCATGCTTGGCTTTTAGCTATATTTAACCCTTGCTTATAAACTAAGTCAAATCATGATGTGAATACAACAAAAACTTCACAAACTGCTGGATCCTTTAAGGGAAGAGCTATGCACAGAGGAGGTGATTTATGAGACACAGCAACCAGTAATTATATTACATCCCTCCTTGATAAACCCTTTCCTGCTCTGAATGGGGTTAGACAGTAAGAACCACAGCTCCCTCTGTGCAGCAACGTAGTAGCCAAGCTGTACTGTGCCACGGAACACAGGAAATGAGTAATTTTAAACAGCGCTTTCTTGAAAGCCTTCTGTGATGACATCTGTAAGAAGGCCCTCCCCCATGGCTATCCAGCACCAGAGACTCCACTAGTGCAGCTGAGAAATGGAATGTCATTTCATTCCATGTTCATTAGTTATATTGGAATTCGAACAGCTCCAATGAGCCCAGTGGCTACCATGCTGGATGGCTCAGTTTTAGACGTTTAACCTAACGCTGATTGGTCACAAGTTACCCAGTAACATGGGTACTTTCTGCATAAAACTGCCGGTCAACAATATGTTACCATAGCAGCTATTCCCTGCTTCATTTCTCCCAATCTCAATTCCCCGTTGTCCCAAATTCAGTCTGTTTTATTCTTTCTCCCCTCATCTCTCAGCTGTTTATAATGTAGAATCACTCAGCGCCTCTAACATCTTAACAACTCTCAAAAAAAATTTCAAACTGTGATTTGCTAATATATTCTATGAAATGATAATGATGTTAATGAATGCCTATGTTATGCTGTAGAAAAGCAGAAAATGTGATGGAGAACAAGTGTGCTGGAATAACTGTGTGGACAGTGCACTATGGATGCTTTCCCAAACTTTCTTTTGACTAGCTTATGGCTAAAAATTTAGTTCCTCTTTTGTTTTTATATTACAGGATTTCACATTTCTCTTTCAGTAGAGTATGGGAGAGGCAATGCTACACAGTAGTTAAGGAACACAAGTTTTACAGCACATTAGCGGTGTGGTCTTAGAAAAACTGATAGGTCTCCCTGTGCCTTCTTACTCTCCCCTGTCAAGGAGGAGACAGCCCTAGTTGCACCTCAAGGGCTTACTTCAAAGACCAGATGAATTATTTTCATATCACTGTGTACCGTTACTGTAGTCTCAGTATGGTGTAGACACCATACAAGGTGAACTGCACAGAGCATTTAAGCCTCACATAATGCATGCTTTGCCAATTTCACTGCGTTCCTTATCGATCAATGCTTTTGAAAAAATTTTGTTAACTCTCTCAATCTAAGAAAATAACCTGGAAGCAAACGGGTCACTCATGTATTGATAACTTGCCATACCCTAGGATGATTTTTTTACAACTATTAAACACATTTGAAAATAAATGTTTGCTATTTGTTAATTTTTTATAAGCAATGAATAATCAAAGAAATATCTAATTACATATTGTGATTGGTACTGTATTCTTTTTTTTTTTTTTTATTGTTGGGGATTCATTGAGGGTACAAGAAACCAGGTTACACTGATTGCATTTGTCAGGTAAAGTCCCTCTTACAATCGTGTTTTGCCCCCAAAAGTGAGGCACACACCAAGACCCCACCCGCCTCGCTCCTTCCCTCTCTCTGCTCTTCTTTTCCCCACCCCTCCCTCATTCTTTCTCTCTCTGCTCTCCCCTTCCTCCACCCCCATCATGTCATTAATTGTCATTAATTGTCCTCATATCAAAATTAAGTACATGGGATTCATGCTTCTCCATTCTTGTGATGCTTTACTGAGAATAATGTGTTCCACTTCCATCCAGGTTAATACAAAGGCTGTAAAGTCTCCATTTTTTTTAATGGCTGAATAGTATTCATGGTATACATATACCACAGCTTGTTAATCCATTCCTGGGTTGGTGGGCATTTAGGCTCTTTCCACATTTTGGCGATTGTAAATTGAGCTGCAATGAACAGTCTAGTGCAAGTATCCTTATGATAAAAGGATTTTTTTCCTTCTGGGTAGATGCCCAGTAATGGGATTACAGGATCAAATGGGAGGTCTAGCTTGAGTTCTCTGAGAATTCTCCATACTTGGTACTGGATTCTTTTAACACTAAATTAATGAGAAATGATTGAAAAATATTTCTGATTTCTTTATTTTATGATAGCAAAATAAGTTTTTTTTTTTTTTTTTGAGATAGAGTCTCACTATGTCGTCCTGGGTAGAGGGCTGTGGCGTCACAGCTCACAGCAACTTTAAACTCTTGGGCTTAAGCGATTTTCTTGCCTCAGCCTCCCAAGTAGATGGGACTACAGGCGCCAGCCACAATGCCCGGCTATTTTTTGGTTGTAGATGTCATTGTTATTTGGCAGGCTCAGGCTGGATTCAAACCCACCAGCTCCAGCGTATGTGGCTGGTGCCCTAGCCACGGAGATACAGGCACCGAACCACAAAATAACATTTTAACCTTGCGGGGAGACCCACTCTCTGGGAACTCACCTCCCTGAGACTCAGGGAGAGCCCTGTTAGGGCCGCTTAAAGGCCCTAGTCTCAGACCTTCCCAAGGGACAAGGGATTGGAGTGACGTGGTGCACTCAGCTCGTAGCCCCACTGATGAGCTTCCCTCCGCCCTATAAAATAACATTTTAAATATCAATCTTTTTCTTAAAAATATCCACCAAAAGAGAAAAAAGAAAGAAAATTAGAGTAAATCAGCAATTCTTTGTGTTTGTTGGAAGTTTTGTTTTTCCTTATACAGATGGCTTTTTTAAAAAGACAATAACCTAGAAAGTAACTAAGATTGACAAAAATAAAACAAGTTGTAAAAAATCACACTGTGATCTGACCAATACTTGACCTCATACTTGTCTACATTCACTTCATACCATTTATTTAAAACAATTAATGTAGATTCTGAAGCCAGTTTGAAAAATGATGGAAAAAAATACCACAGTAGAATAAGACTGATATCCTAAACATATAAAGAACTCACAAATCAAGAAGAAAAAAGGCATACACACAGTCCAATAGAAACACGAGCAAAGGATATACAAATAGGCAATGTAGGCTCAGTGCCTATAGCTCAAGCGGCTAAGGCGCCAGCTACAAACACCAGAGCTTGCAGGTGGGAATCCAGCCTGGGCCTGCCAAACAACAATGACAGCTACAACCAAAAAATGGCCGGGCATTGTGGCAAGTGCGTGTAGTCCCAGCTACTTGGGAGGTGGAGGCAGGAGACTCACTCAAGCCTAGGAATTGGAGGTTGCTATGAGCTGTGATGCCACAGCACTCTACCCAGGGTGACAGCTTGAGGCTCTGTCTCAAAAAAAAAAAAAAAAAAAAATAGGCAATTTGCAGAAAACCTACAGATGCTCAAAAAATACAAGAAAAGTTGTTAAATCTCATTAAAAAATCACTTTAAAAGGTTCACAACAGGCTCGGCGCCTGTGGCTCAACGGGCTAAGGTGCCAGCCACGTACACCTGAGCTGGTGGGTTCAAATCCAGCCCGGGCCCGCCAAACAACAATGACAGCTGCAACCAAAAAATGGCCAGGCGTTGTGGCGGGTGCCTGTAGTCCCAGCTACTTGAGAGGCTGAGGCAAGAGACTCACTTGAGCCCAGGAATTGGAGGTTGCTGTGAGCTGTGATGCCACAGTACTCTATCCAGGGTGACAGCTTGAGGCTCTGTCTCAAAAAAAAAAAAAAAAGGTTCACAACACACGTTATTGATGATGGGTGCAAATGAGCATACGGCTAATATTCCTGGAGGGAATGTAAACAGCATTTTGAAGAGCAATTTAGCAACATTTATTAAAATTTCAAAGCTTCCTTTCCTTCCTCCCCTCTGCAAATCCATGTTAGAGCATGATGTAGATCCACATATACTGAGATGCAAAGAATTTAAGACATTTTGTTTGTTAGGTGAAAAGAAACAAATTACAAAACCATGTATATGGGCTTGGCACCCACAGCTCAGAGGTTAGGGCGCACATATACAAGGGCTGGTGGGTTCGAACCCCGCCCAGGCCTGCTAAATAACACTGACAACTACAACAAAAAAACTAGCCAGGCATTGTGGCAGGCGCCTATAGTCCCAACTACTTGGGAGGCTGAGGCAAGAGAATCACTTAAGCCCAAGAGTTTGAGGTTGCTGTGAGCTGTGACGTCACAGCACTTTACTGAGGGTGACATAGTGAGACTATGTCTCAAAAAAAAAACAAAAAAACAAAAAACCATGTGTGTGATATAATGATCTTCACATCCCATGTACTTCCTGCAAGAGTCCACATCCTCCCCCCCCCCCACCTCACCTTTTTTATCTCTTTGGTGAGTAACAATGAGTATGACTTACTGAGAGGAAATCACAAGTCTTTTCCCCAAAGAGCCTGTTGGCCATTCTAAGCAAGTACTGCTTCTCGGTCTTGTTCACTTCAGTGAGAAGTGACCTGAAGGCCTGGTGGACATCTTCACCTTCACTGCCCTTCATTTTATTTAAAGAAAGAGCCTGAAATCAAAATAGAACAGAAACACACAACTTCAGTAAACCCTGATGTCGGGAAATGAAGACAAAACTAAAGTCGGCTTAACAACGACCACGTGAGGGTGATGTCATCTATCACCCAAGGAGACTGGCCACGGGAGAACCCAACCCTGCCAGCATCTGGTTCTTGGACTTCCAGAACCGTGAGGAAATAAATTCCTGTGATTTAAGCCTCCAGTCTGTGGAGTTCTGTTGCGGCAGCCCTAGCAAGTTACTATACCTCCCCTCACTGTTTTTCTTTAACACAAAGAAAATTTTGTCTATCAAAGACTCTAGGAAATGATGACATATAAGGTTAATGGAGTTAGTGGCAAGACACAAAATAGGTTTGAAAAGTTATAGATGATTAATCCCCCTGTTTTATTCAACCTTCCTTTGATCATGTTCCAGAGCACCTCCCAACTGAATCATAAACATGATGTGTCCTGGTGATGCAGTTATGGTCCCTCCTGCTGGTCCTCATTATCCCACTATTATCCCCATTATCCCATTATTTTGTTTTTCTTCTCCTTCTCCGGTCTGGGAATTGCTGAGCTGGTGCGTGGCTCTTCCTCTGACAGCGGTTCTTCCTGAGTGTGTTTCTTTTTATCCTTTTTCTTGTCCTTCACAGATGTCTCCTCTTCTTCTACCACTTTCTTCTTCCTCCTCTTCGTCAACTTTAAATTTAATCTTGGCTGTTTCCACTTTCTTTTTGGTAATTTCATTGTCTTTACCCATCTGTTCTAGTTCGTGTTTTTTTACAGGTTGGAGGTGTAGAGTCACCAGAAAGATGATCTGTGTCCACATTTTTCTGTGTTTGTGCATGGCCTTTCTGTTCTGCTTATTTTTTCTTATTGCTCTATCTTCCAAAATTCTCAGCCTGGCCTCTGATTTGGCTCTGTTCTCAGCTCCCACCACAGAGCTGAAATCTTCACCAAAAACTTCATACCAGAGAGGTCAATCAGTCTTGGTTGCCAGAGTCTAAGAACTCGTTCCCAGGTGGTCTGCACTTGACTGGCCTACAACTGGAGCCCAGTCTGTGAGAACTGTGTTTAGACCTGAGGGCTCTGACAACTGCCTCTTCTCCATGGGTCTGAACGTGCAAGCTACACACTCAGCCAAATTCAAAAGAGAACCTGCATGATCAATAAGCCGTGCTCCAACTAATTTCCCAACCCCGGAGGAACGATGATCATAATAATTCAACATTGCAGGTGTTCACAGACCTGGGTTCTATATTCAGAGATTGCTGGAACCTCTGTTCCCACAGATATTTCTGCAGCTGCTTTCATGTCTGCTTCAACTTCTGGCAGCAATTCTGAAAGTCTGGAGGTCTTTCTGTTGCCAACTTTTCTATAAGCACTAAAAGTATGTCAACTGATGTGAAATAAATTTTCCTCATTTAGAGAAATGTCAGTCATACCATTCTCCACACTGTATACATGTAATACAGTTGTTTAGTTCTTTGTCCAAGTTATTTAACAAGGAAATTGCCTGAAAAATTGTCATATCCACTTTATCAGTGCTAAATTTCAATCCATAACAAACAGGCTGGGACCCGTCCCAGGCACACAGTTTCCATTTCACGGGGTTCCAGCCCAGGTATTAGTCCACCCATTTGTGAACAGACTCCTCTCTAAGTTCTGTAACAACAGGACTATAGATGTGATTGGGATCCAGCTTTTCTTTCCTGACCCCTCCTAGTTTAGCATCAGCTACAGCTAGAGCAGCGGCTCTCAACTTGTGGGTCGCGACCCACAGGAACTGTATTAAAGGGCCGCGGCATTAGGAAGCTTGAGAACCACTGAGCTAGAGGTTCCTGGGCTTTTTTTACTATTTTCTTTAGAACCTTCTTCAGTTTGCTAACCAATGTTGTTCTCCATCAGGGCTGTGAATGCTGCTAATGGCTTCTGCCCTATCCTGACATTTCTCAAAATGTTCTAGTTTTGCTATCTTATTGTGAAGTTTCAAATTCTTTCCACAATCATCAACCTCTTGAAGTTTCTTCTCACTTAGAACCTTAACGATGACATTTCAAACAGCAACGACATGGTAAGGCTGATTCAGGGTAGTGCAAGGCCCACCATGAGCGCCTATGCATATGCTGCATATGCAAAAGCTGCGATACAAAAAGATCAACTTCGCAGCTCCCAGGACCTGCTAAGGGCTGCCTGGCCTTCCTGCACAGTCAGAGCATGATGCCTAAACGTTCCATGTTGAACTTCCCCCCATGGTTTTTTAAGGGAGTGTCCATTGCTGTTATTTCACTCTGACTCACCACTGCATGTCTGGGTGAAGTGAAAGAAGATAATTCTCTTTCTAGTTCAAGAATCTCTGCACCCAAAGAACCATACAGAGGAGCTGTATCTGAAGAGCCTCACCTGCTCCTATTCCTCTTGGACTTCTAAGCTGAGCTTGAGCTCAGCGGGAATGAGATTCTGGGGTCCTCGGAGGGGAGAAGGGTCCGTATACCTTACCTGTGGGAGAGCTGGGAACCATTAGGGACTAGAGGGCAGACAGCAGCAGGCACAGGTGGCCCCAAGAAACCATGTCTTTGGTGTTCATGCTCCTTCTCAGGCTGACCCTGGGCTTGGAGGTGTGCCTGCCTTCAGCAGCCAGACGGTGCAAGCAGGACACATGCAGAGGCTTGATACACACTTGCACTTCAAGCCTGCCCTCTGGGAGCACTCCCTCTCGGAAGCAGTTACTGTGCCAACAGAAACCCCAGAAACGCTGCTAGAGAGATGCATGTGGCAGGCCCCCAGAGGAAGGCCATGGGGCAGGGGCCCCGCTGAGCCCCCACTGAAGCAGCCACATAAGGGACCCACCCAGCATCAAGTGCAGCAGAGAATCAGCAAACAGAAAAGCACCAACCTAAGCCACAAAGAATCAACCCATCCACTCAGAATCAGCAAACAGAAAAGCGTCAACCTAAGCCACAAAGTTTCTGTGTGTTGTTTACTCAACAACAAATAACTGAAACACTACTAAAACATTTTTGGCTGACAAGTGACCTTCTAAGAGGATTTTACACCTAAATGAGAAAATACAGCTTGCTAACAACCAAAAACCAGGTGACAATACTCAAAGAGTAGCACAGGATTTGACCTGAATGGTGTGGCTCTACATCTCCATACAAACTCATGAACCAGCTAAGCCACGTGGAGATGAAATCATTCATTCCTCGGAATCAAGCACCTCCATGGACCCCAACAGGTCAGACCGTTCTGCCCAGGGCAGTTGGGCAGGGGTAACCTGTCCTGTCCTGTCAGCTCTTCACACCCTGTGACACCCACAATTATTCATCTAGAGTAGTCCTTTGGGACTTGGAATAGGGAGAACCAGTTCAATTGGCAAATAATCATTTAGAGTAAAATAGCATTTACTTTTGCCCTGAAACGGTACCTGAGCTATTTGGGTGGCAGTGTTTCCCTTTGCCCCCATGGAGACCATGGCCAGGGCGGAGAAGATGCTCATGGGTGAGAAAAACACATTCTTCGAGTTGTCTTCACCCAGAATTTTCAGAAGGTTTAAAGCAAAGGTGGTACTTGCTTCTGTGAAAGGCTCCATGACGGCAAACCTGGAAGAATGGATTTCAAGTGAGTATCACACAGACACGGCTTACTGCACTCTCATTCTCCTACTGACAGTTCCCATGACGCAAGGGCTCGGGGAGCAGCCAGGGACACACACAGAACTCTGAGCATTTCTTTCTGGGGCCCTCAGAATTATTTTGTGTGTTTCTAACGTTAAGTATAAAAAATAGTTATGTTTAGAATGCAACCCTATATGAGGGCTCTAAGTGCACACTCACCTGTGAGCAGGGAGCAGGTATGAGAGGGGCACAGGAAACCCCTTCCCGGACTCACTTCCTCTGAGCCAATACCCCACCTCTGGGGCTATATTCTTTGGTGTGCTGCATATGCCTAGACATGCTGTGTTATAATTTGAAAATCATTTAAAATGATAAATAAACGCACAGAGTTACACAAGAAAAGATAGCTGAATGTTTTCCTAACACGGGACAGGACCCCATTTGAGGGTACCCTGAAGCCTTAAAATAAAAGGTAAGTCAAGCCACATACAAAGATGCATACGAGTCTTACCAACCTGTAGACCTCATTCTGGGAAACCTGTGCAGATGACAAAGCTCCGGTCCTCAGCTGTGCTCTGAGGACCTCCTGCTGGGTGGGGCAGCCACGCTATCCCTGTTCTGGAGCACGAGGGCACTGGGCCTGAGCACTCATAGCACCTTACCACACAACCCCAGCCCCTGGCACCACCTGCAGATCCAGGCTCTGAGTTTGGAGCCAGGCTGCACTCATCTCAACTGCCTGCCCATGAGGCTCTGGCTGGGTCCAGAGTGGGAATATGGCTGGGCGGCAGGGGCAGGGTGAGGTGAGTTATCTTTCGGCCAGTCAGACTGAAGAATCACAGAACAGTCAAGCACAAGAGATCTTTAGAGATGCCTATGGTCAACTCCCTATTTTATAAGGGAGAAAGTGCAGTTCACAGAAATGAAGCAGTTATTTCCAGGCAATGGAGCAGATGAGCAAATTGAAGGCCAAGGCCTTGTCTTCCAGCTACTGCTCAAGAGAAGCCTTCAGGAATAGGGACGGAGGGCACAGGGCAGATCAGGGCTCGGCAGTCAGGCAAGGCAGATGGGAAAGAGGTGACTCTGGAGCACAGCAGTGTCTGCTCTGACAAAGTTCACAACTATTTACCAAATTAATATTTTCCTAGTGGAAGAATGCCACCTTCTGACACATTCCTGATGACTCACTTGAGCAGTGGGTGGGAAACCACAGAATAAGGAAGGGGAGAAGCCAGAACAGCCATCTCAAGGAGTAGATGGGAGGGGGAAGGAAGTGCCCAACTGAGGACCTGTGAGGAGATGACAAATTAACCCCTTCTTCACTGAGCAAGAACTGACATTCACAGCTGTGCCACCAGGACAAAGGCCACAAAGACAACTGGGTCCTAAACCCAGGAACCCATGAATGCTCCCTTATATGGCAAGAGGGACTTTGCAACCATGATTGAGTGAAGGCTACCGAGATGGGGAGATGATCCTGAATTATCCAAATGGCCCCTAAATGCAATCACATGCATCCTTGTAAGAGGGAGAAAAGGGGCGGCGCCTGTGGCTCAAAGGAATAGGGCACCGGCCCCATATGCCGGAGGTGGCGGGTTCAAACCCAGCCCCGGCCAAAAACTGCAAAAAAAAAAAAAAAAAAAAAAAAAGAGAGAGAGGAAAAGGGAGAGCTACAGAAAAAAGCAACACAAAGAAAAAAGCAAGATGCCACTCTGCTGGCGAGGACGGTGAAGAGGCCTCAAGCTGAGGAATGAGGAAGGCAGCTGCAGCACCTGGAAAAAAGCAAGGAAAATCAGCTCCCGAGGCCCCTCCATTTCAGCCTAGCAAAAAACGATTTCAAACTTCTGACCCCAGGACTCTGAGAATAAACATCTGTGGTTTTAAAAGCACCAAGTTTGCGTTAATTTGTTTCAGCGGCCATGGAAAACTAGTACAATCATTAATATACCTGACAAATCTTGTTTACTGTCCTTGTTTAAATATTTTTTGTTTTTGAACTCTTCTTTATTTGCTATAGAGAAGACTTAGGGCTCTTTCCATATATATCTTAAGATCACTAATTTTTAATGAAAGCACAATACACACTACTAAAATTCTTCTGTATATAAGGGATTCTGTGACAACATAGAACTATCTCCAGGACTTTGCGGCACACATCAGTATAAACAAAAGTAGCCATTACATGAGACTGAAGCAACCCATTTTTGGTTCTCTGGGTTCTAGATCAGCAAGACCTGCCCACTGATCATCAACCTTAGGAAAAACCATTGGTAAAAAACAAGAAAATGTCTAAATTAAGTATTAATAAAAGAGGAGATACCTCAAAGCAAGAACCACAGCCTTAACATCAAGACACAAACAAGTGTCTGCCAACTACCTGCTCCATGAGGTCTCCCCTGGCTTGTGACTTTGCACCCAAAATGGCTTAGCTCACAGAGAAAGGCTGCCTCCCTGAATTGAAAAAAAGACAGAGGGTGCTACCAGGTCAGTGAGTCGGGAAAGGTCCTAAATCCCACCCTGACCTCCTTTAGCCAAGACTCTGTTTTACCATCACCACACATTTTCCACCTCAAAATGTTGAAGGCCTCTTAATTCAAATGAAAATGGTGACCTAGGCTGGGCGCCTGTGGCTCAGTGGGCTAAGGCGCCAGCCACGTACACCTGAGCTGGCCGGTTCGAATCCAGCCCGGGCTTGCCAAACAATAATGACGACTGCAACCAAAGAATGGCCGGGCGTTGTCGTGGGCGCCTGTAGTCCCAGCTACTTGGGAGACAGAGGCAAGAGACTCACTTGAGCCCAGGAATTGGAGGTTGCTGTGAGCTGTAATGCCACAGCACTCTATCCAGGGTGAAAGCTTGAGGCTCTGTCTCAAAAAAAAAAAAAAAAGAAAAGAAAAGAAAATGGGGACCTAAGAAAGCCCATTAATAAAGCACGCTGGTAATTTCCCTAAGAATTTATTTTGTATCAGTGACCTCAACAAGACAAAGCCATCTTCTCTCCCCTGCCCAAGACACACGGGCAGGGTCTCTGCCAGTCTGGCTAGTCCACAGTACATCATCTGGGGCAGAGGAGAAATCCATGAGCAGGGGTTTCATTGTGTCAAGGGGATCTAATGCAGTCTTTTTTTTTTTTTTTTAAATACTGAACTGGGAAAATCAACCAGGACATTCAAAGGAAAAGGCCCATGGTAGAAAGGAGACGGGGTTTATAGTCCCAGCTCTGGGGCCCTGGGCAAATCACTGGGTTTCTGATATCACTTCCCTCCCTGTATGAAGAAGGGAATATACCAGAGAGTTGGTGTTCGCTTCCATCTTTAACATTCAATAATTATTAACATCAGATGCAGAAAGAAGAATATAAATTTAGCTCCATTTTCAAACCCCACAGTGAGATAGTAATAACATTCCATTTTTCAGTTGAAAGTCACTGCTGAGAGCCATGAAAAAGTAAAATTCTATTTATGCCTATATAAAAATTACTAAATAAAAAAGAAATAATAAATCAATTATGCCCTGGAGGTTTATCCAAGATATGCAGGATTAACGCAGAAAATATGTTAATCACAAAATGACTGACTAGCCCCTCCTGACAACTGCTCTTCAGTGAAATAGCAAATGACACATCCTACTTCCTTAAGATAAGAGATAAGAATTATCTACTTCTTGGCTGGGTGTGGTGGCTCGCGCCTGTAATCCTAGCACTCTGGGAGGCCAAGCTGGGTGAATCGCCTGAGCTCACCAGCTTGAGACCAGCCTGAGCAAGAGTGAGACCCTGTCTCGACTAAAAAAAATGAAAAATTGAGGCAAGAGGATCGCTTGAGCCCAAGAGTTTGAGGTTGCTGTGAGCTATGACGCCGTAGCACTCAACCAAGGGTGACAAAGTAAGACTCTGTCTCAAAAAATTTTTTTAAAAAAGTGCATTTAAAAATCAGATACTGCGAAAAGAGATATTATAAAATATCAGGCACCCTCCCATATCTCCCAACTTCCAAGAAGCAATGGCTGGCACGTCCTTTTGCTCTTTCTTCTGGTATTTACCTCCATATTTCTACATAATGTGTACACTGCTATTGTTGACATAACAATTTTATTTATTTATTTTGAGACAGAGTCTCACTACGCCACCCTTGACAGAGTGCCATGGCATCACAGCTCACAGCAACCTCAAACTCTTGGGCTTAAGCGATTCTGTTGCCTCAGCCTCCCAAGTAGCTGGAACTACAGGTACCTGCCCAGCTATTTTTTTGTTGTAGTTGTCATTGTTGTTTGGCAGACGCTGGCAGGGTTCAAACCCACCAGCCACGGTGTATGTGGCTGGTGCCCTAGCCGCCGAGCTACAGGCACCGAGCTGACATAACAATTTTAAATATTCTCTATTGCTTTCTTAATTTAGGGGCTGAGAATCTGGTTCTCTTAATGCCGCTCCCTCACCCCTCCCCATCCATAGGTCTGCTTTATTATAACTGAATATTATTCCAGGCTAAGGCGGAGGGGTGGAATAGAAACCCATTTCCTGTTTTCATTTAATGCTGCTTTGCCCTATGTGAATATTGCCTCTTCCCATATTCTTTAGTTTTCTATGTACTTATGACTAATTTTCCCCAAATGTTCGATAGGTCAGCCAATTTTTTTTTTTTTTTGAAACAAAGTCTACTCTGTCCCCTGGGCTAGAGTATAGTGGCCTCCTTTCATAGCTCACTGTAGCCTCAAACTCCTGGGCTCAAGACATCTTCCTGCCTCAGCCTTCCAAGTAGCTGGGACTATGAGTGCACACCACCATGCCCAGATCATTTTTCTATTTTTTGTAGAGATGGGGTCTTGCCCTTACTCAGGCTGGTCTGGAACTCCTGACCTCAAGCAATCCCCCTGACCCCTGCCTTGGCCTCCCAGAGTGGTAGGATTACAGGTGTGTGAACCGCAGTACCAGGTTCCCTTTCAGTCATCTTTTCATCCACTCAGACACCAGGTCTAATTTCCCAGCTGCATTTCACTCTCCTACAGCCTGTCACAACGCTGCTGAGCACAGGGATCTAGATTCTGAAGAGGAATTTTCACAGGCAGGCAACTTTCTCTATTACAACCACCTAGTTAACGGCCCAAGTTATTGTATGGCAGGCTGGTGAGTTTCTGCCCTCCCCAAACACAGCACATTGCTTACATGGCAAAGAAATTATTTTTTCTTAAATATTTAAGTGTTGATAATGTATTTCAATATGTCTGATTTTTAAAATACTTCCGTGTAACTTTTAAAAGCAAATGAAAACCCCACAAACAAATCTTAGTAAATATTTAAATTTCTATAAATCTAATAAATCAAGATTTACAAGTTTAGTAAGTTAGCTTCTCCTAGACTTTCAAACATGTTTAAAAATACACAAAAGGATACAATGATTATGAAACTTATTTCTATACCTGTTCTTGAGTCTAGCAAAAGGTATTAATTAATATCATGGGTTTAACTTATTTTATCTTTGTTATAACTTTCTATACTTTTCCTAAGGTAATTGAAATGCCTATTTTAAGGGTTTCCTAGGGGTTAAATTCATTGCAAGGGACCATTTTATCTCTGCAAAAACAAGGTTGGGCTCCCTGGTTCATGGTCTTTGTACATCCCAGTTGTTTCTCAGCACTCATTTTTTTTTTTCGTTTACATCATATTTCTTTATTATAGTCAATAAATATACTTTTATATGTGAAATGATCATAGAATTCATATTTTAAGGCACTAAGTCTCTAAAGTTGAGAAATATATTACACTTTGCTCTTTAATTTCAACAACTAGGACATAAGAATTAAACTATCCAGGAAGTCAAACTCTCCCTTTTTGCTGATGATCTGATCTTATACTTAGAGAACCCCAAAGACTCAACCACAAGACTCCTGGAAGTCATCAAAGAGTACAGTAATGTAAAATAAAGGTGATTTTTTGCAAAAAAAAAAAAAAAAAATAAGAATTAAACTATCATTTTAATTTTGAATCTGCAGGCTCAAATTTAGCAGAATTAATTAAGTACTTTCAGAACTCTCAAGTGAGAAATTAACAGGCTAGAGGCTGAACTAATAATCTTGACATGGTTTGATTATCACTTGGTATATTCTATTATTAAGTTACTCTTTTATTTACAAATCTAAACCGAGTGACAATTCTACCTGTCGAGAGGACAAGAGAGCTGTCAACAGATGAGAGACACATCAACTCATTCTCTGTAATTCTGGACGTTTATCTTGCTTTGAAATGAGAATCGTTCATGTGTTGACCCTCTTACTGAACACTGAACGTTTCTCTGTGCACACTCCATTTTTCTTCCTGCTGGAATTTTCTCTGGAGTCAGTGGTGTTGTTACTGAGCAGTTCCAAGTGTCCTTCCTTAGACATCTGTGTTTTGCATGGAGTACTCTCAGAAATCGCACTTTCAGTTTTGGCTCCTAGGGCGCCTTCTAAAACTGTCAGAATCTCATCAAGTTGGTCCACCATAAACTTCGCATCTTCTTCCGTGAAGCACATAGGTGGTTTTATTATAAGCACATTTCTATGAGGTCCGTCGGCACTGAGAAGCACCCGTCTTTCATCTTGTAGATGATGTGCTGAGCTTCCGCTGTGGCGGGGGTCCTTTTCTGAGGGTCCCTCACTAAGTTGATTCTGATAAAAAGGCCAATGCCTCTGATATCTCCTATCAGAGTGTGTTTAGCCTTCTGTTCATTCAGTAACTCAGTGAGATAATTCCCTACTCTCACGGCATTTCCTTGAAGGTCTTCACTTTCGATTATATCCAGGACAGCCAAACCAATAGCACAAGATACTGGATTTCCTCCATACACGTATTGAAATACTCCATCCCAGAGCTGCTGAAGGCTTCTGCAATTTCTTTGGTTGTTACCACACATGCCACCGGGTGGCCACTGCCCATTGGTTTTCCCATAGTCACGATGCCTGGAACAAAGTCTTTGCCATGCATTTAGACGCTCCAGAAATTTCTCCCAACTCGGCCAAAGCCTACCTGAACTTCATCAGCTATAAACACACCCCCTGCTCCGTGTACATATTCTGCCACTTTCTGAAAATAGCCTGCTGGAGGAATTATTTGTCTGCCACAACTCTGCGTGGATTCAGCAATAAAGGCAGCAATCGTTCTTCCACTGTTATGAGCTTCTTCAATAATTTTCTTCACTTCAATGGCATAAGCACCAGCTGGATCTGCATGGTCTTCTCTGTACTTTCCCTGTAAGTATCTGGAACTGGTGCCACATGTACAGATTCTTTCTTGACATCTTTGCCTTTCTGAAATTTGTATGGACTGATCTCAATTAAGGATGATAGGTGACTGTGATAAGCATGGTCAAGAGTGATCACGTCTTGATGGCCTCTGAATTGCCAAGCCAGGTGTAAGGCTAAGTCATTGGCTTCAGATCCCGAATTTGTAAAATTACAAACAGAGAGTTTCTCTGGCAGGGTGGCTGAAACGCGCTTGGCATACTCAACAATGTTGTCGTGGAGGAATCGAGAATTTGTATTTAGCAGCTCCATCTGTTTCAGGGCAGCACTGACCATGTCTGGGTGACAATGTCCCACGTGGGCAACGTTGTTGATGCAATCCAAATACCATTCACCTTTCTCATCAAACATGTACTGCCTCTGGGCTCTGTCTATTTTGATGGGATCCGCAGCAAAGAAAACTTTGCATGAGGGCCTCATTCAGTCTTCAAAACCACCCTGAGAGATGAGTAGGAGAGTTGTCCCATTTAATAAATGGAGAAAGCAAAGTTATACTCTGTTCAATGATTACATGTTTACCTGGTGGTGAACGGGGCTCGTTTCTCTCAGCACTCATTTGTTACAGCAGGCATCTTTGACTAATTAGGGGAAATTTGAGCTCCAATCCCACCATCCTTGGGATTTTACATGACCTTGGCCAAACACTAAATTCAGTTTCCTTTAGCCTGATGTCCCTTCTTAAAATGAATATTTGAGTTTTCCTCTGAGTTGTATAGCGTAGAGTTATATCATATAACTTAGTCTTTTAGTTTAATTTTTAGGCCTGTAGGCTGGTTTGTACAACTGCTGTGCTTGTTAGCCTAGGAACTTGTAATAATCAAACTTTCTAAAACAAAAGCAAACCTTATTTTAAAGCTCATTTTGTTTGCCTCATCTGAAGTTATTAATGGACTTGAATTTTTTTAGCCATATATTTCAATTAATTGATGTTTGTTTTCTTCTTGGCACTCAAGTTGCCCCAGCTTGATTTGTGGGAATCTCTTTAAATAGGTTACTTTATCCCTAAACATTCTTGCCTTATAGAAAGTTTTAAGGCCCATTTTGGATTTTTCTAGTTGAAACATATCAGGCCCTCTTCTGCTTTCTTTTAATGCAGAAGAGTTGTAAAGCATAAAATCTGAATATTTGGGAAGTACATGAGTTTTGGGTGCTGACCAAAAATACTGTTGCTGTTGTTGGGCACACCAGTGACAGAGCTGGAACAGGTATTTCTTCTAAGTCCTTCATATATCATGCTGTAAATAAGATTGCCATTTAAAGTTTGATAAACCTGGCTCTGCTAAAACACACTTGCACTTAAAAGCTTTCATCAGGCTGCAATTTGACTACTCTTTCATAATATGTACGTGTGGGCATCAAGCAGTACTTATTAGCCACATTACTGAACCGGTTCCAGTTTGGACTTGTTACTCTGTAGAGCACTGAATAGCTGTCTCATCTGAGGTGACTCTTTGCCAATAATATCTTGGGTTTGGACCCCAATGTCTTCCTGCTTCATAGTTTAATCCCTTACTTTGATAGGGCAAATTGTCCAATAACTTTCTAAGACAGAATACAGATGTTGTGATTTCTTGCATTTCTGGAAATGTCCTTTTCCTACCATTCCATATGACTGGTAGATTGGCAATCTACCAGTCTGCACACCATTTTACCTCTGAATCTCTGAGGCATCCCTTCATTGTGTTCTAGCATCCAGGTTTGGTACTGAGGAGTCTGGAAACATTCTGACCCAAGTTCCATCTACTGCCCCTACCCTCATCCTCTCATTGGAACCCTATGAAATTTTATCTTTACCCCTGATATTTGGAAATGTCCTGCTGTGAGCTCAGTTCATTCATTCTGCTGGGCACTTGGTGGGCTCTTTCAGTCTGGCAAGTCAAGAAAACTTCCTTTCTGCTCTGGCTGGGCACGGTGGCTTACGCCTGTAATCCTAGCACTCTGGGAGGCGGAGGCAGGTGGATTGCCTGAGCAAGAGCTAGACCCCATCTCTAAAAATAGCGGGGCGCTGTGGCAGGCACTTGTAGTCCCAGCTACTCAGGAGACTGAGGCAAGAGAATCACTTAAGCCCAAGAGTTTTAGGTTCTATGAGCTGTGACGCCACCGCACTCTACTGAGAGCAACAAGTGAGACTCAGTCGCAAAAAGAAAAAGAAAAAGAAAGAAAACTTTCTTTCTGCTCTGGAAGGTGCTTTCTGGTTTCCTCCAGAGTGGCTCTCTGCTCTTTCTCTGTATCTCCTATATTAGTCAGGTACAAAACTCTTGGCCTGACCTCACCAAGGACTTTCCAACATTCTCCATGTTGTGACATGCACAGAAAATGATAGTGGCATGGCACTTTGGGGCAAGGCTACCTGCTACAGAGGTGCCTACCTGAGAGCTTCAGCCACTCTGGCCCACCCCAGGTACCCTGAGTTGGAGGGTTCCATTACCCCTCAGACCTCTTCCCTCTCTTGGATTTTCTGCCACCTTTTTGTTCTATTTCTGGAAGAAAGTTCATGATTTTATCTTCCAATCCTTCTGATGATTGTTGTATTAATTTCAGCTATTACACTTTCAGTTACAAGACTCTTTCTCCTTCTCTGATGCTCCTTTCCTTCTGGACTGCTTTTTTAATTGAGTCCTCTAATGCTTCCTGCCTTGTCTTTCTCTGGGGCCTTTTTCTATTGTGGTTGGCATTTGCTTTATTTTATTTAGGTCTCTCTCTTTCATGCCTAGGCTTCCCCAAAATGCCTGATGACCCTTGAGGTCAGTTCATATTTATGAGGAAAATGCAAAGAACACTAGAAATTCTGATGATGGGACAGGACATGTCAGCTGAAGGCTTCACTGCAGTGTGAAAGGGTTCAGTAGTGTTTTGTTGTTTTTTTTTTGGTAGAGACAGACTCTCACTTTATTGCCCTTGGTGGAGTGCAGTGGTGTCACACAGCTCACAGCAATCTCCAGCTCCTGGGCTTAGGCGATTCTCTTCCCTCAGCTTCTAGAGTAGCTGGGACTACAGGCGCCCGCCATAACACCCGGCTATTTTTCTGTTTTTGCAGTTTTGGCCGAGGCTGGGTTTAAACCCGCCACCTTCGGTATATGGGGCCGGTGCCCTATCTGATGAGCCAGAGGCACCGCCTGGTCAGTAGTGTTTTTGATTGAAGAACCAGTAAATGGAGGAAACGTCCAGTTTGGCTGCTGGTGGAAGCAGGCAGGGAGGGGCAGGAGGGTGGGGACTTCCACTGGATCTGTAGTCCACTTATCTCAACCCAGCCCAGTGCCTCCCATAGTGCCTGCAGGTCCCCAAGTTTGAGCATTTTCATTATCACTTTGCAATAATGATTAGCATACACAGTGAACAATCAATCATAAAGAGATTAAAGCGATCCTAATCCTAGAAAGAAAAACAAACCCAAATTTAAACTTTACCACCCACTAAAATACTCTATCAAAAAAATTATAAACAATCCAGTGAGATTTTTTACCCTTCCAGTGAATGTGCCAGTAGTAAGGATGCATCTTTCAGATCACATTGCAAACTCAATAAATAAGTAAATAAGATAGCCAAGTGTCCTTCACATATATGCACATGTATATGTAAAAGTCATCATGTATTTTAAAATGTACTGCCTTAAAAACAGTATGCCTTTTAAAAATAAAAATATTTCACCACAGATGTAAAAACTGGATATTCATGAACAATTTTATATATTTTTTAAACACATCTACCAAATCTATCCTAGCATCATTTTTTTTCTGTAGCATCACCAGTAACTTTGAGCAGGTAATGTTCATAATTGATTTTGTGCAACTGATCATGTCTTAATAATTTTTTTAGATGTCACTATTTAATTGTGCTGCTTAACTTCTATTAAGGGTGTCTTCATTTTCTACAAAATTAACCATTCCCAGATAGCTTTAATGGAAACGTGGGCTCCTGCTTTGTCCCCACTTTGTTTTCTTCTGCAGTGTTTAAATGTTTAACTTCTCTGAGCAGCAGATGCCTAACTTGTGAACAAAGCAATTACTGTACACATTATATTCTTTCTTCAGATGTCTTGGCCTAATCCAGGTCCAGCAAGCCTGGAAATAGGAGGTGTGTGCTCTTCCATCCACCTGGGTGCCCTTATCAACAGTTACATAGAAAAGAATGTTGATTAAGTTCATTCTAATTTCATTCTACTGTAACTGGTCTGAGTTAATTGTAATATGCTGAACTGTAATAAGATGCCTTGGATTGGAACTGCCCTTATTTAATCTAAATACTAAGTTTCTGTAGTCAAGTTAACCAAAGTGCCTTTCTTGCTGATGGCACAAAGTCACAATGGATGCAATTTACTCCCAGGTGGCCATGAAACAGCCTGATACTTCCCATCCATACTGGTAACAGCACTCATTCAAGTTAATCACAGGAACACAGCCACCCCAGCAATATACTGTGGTCCCCAGGACCTTAAATCCAAAGGTTACCTAAGGCACATATCTTATCTCACCAGTCCTAAACCACTCCAAGAAGCAAGCAGGAACCCTTTGGGTACATTCCTGTCATCAGGAACACTGGTCTCAAGGAAGCAAAAGTGCAAAAACTGCTTCAGCTTCTCCCTCCCATCTAAGTATTCCTGACAGCAAGTGAAAACTAATTTTCTATACATTTTCCAAAACTGAGCTTTAAGAGGAAAAGGGGGGAAGAAATTAACTTAAATGCCAATTTCATCTAGCACACAAACTCCAAACACGGTTTCCCCCCATGTCCTCCTTGCCTTTAAGTCATCAAATCTTGTAATATTTTGCCCACAGTGAGTTTACTTTAAAAAAAAAAAAACACAGAGCAGTAACAAGATCTGGAGAAGACCTCACGAATTGTATTCACAGGCCCGAGGCCCGGAAAAGTACTGCAGAATTTGCTAAACTGCGGAGCGCAGGCGGGGTCCGCCCAGAGAAAAGGCCCAGAGGACAGGTTCCCTGCTCTCTTCTGCACCCCCCTCCCACCTTCCCAACGGCTGGCGCTCCGTGGCACGAGACCACCACCTGTGGGTCGCGGGGCGAAAGTATCACCCGTGGACTCTGGGAGGGTGGGGGATGTCACCGTGGCCACCGGGACAGCGAGGATCACCTGTGGCCGGGGTGGCTCTGCACCGCCCCCATCCGGCGCCAGCCGCTTCCAGCTTGGGCGCTGGGGGTCGGGGCGGTCTGCTGCGTTACCGGCCGGGCCCGGCGACCTTGCGCAACTCACCGGGCTGTGTCACCGTCCGCCGGAGAAGGGAATCTGATCCCGGAGGCTCAGCCCCAGTCCCCGCACCGCCAGGACTGCCGGGGTCACGGCCCCGCGCGGACACGCCCGGCTGCTCCCGGCTCTGGGCTCCCAGCGCTCGGTCCCCGCCGCCGCCCCTCCATCCCCCCGGCGCTGCAGAAGGTAACCGAGCCCCGCGCGTCCGAGCGGGTCCCACACCAGACACGTACCCCAGAGTCTCGGCGCCGTACCCGGGAGCTAGCAGAGCGGCTGGAAGGAGCTGTCCCAGCCGCCCTGGGCCTCAAATACTGCAGGAGGAGAGGCGGGCCGAGGGCTGGGCGGGGAGCCAGCGCGCCTCCAGCCCCAAGGCCGGGCCCTGGAGAGGGAGCGCGGGGGGAGGCCGTGCGGGTCAAGTGCGTTCTGACGTCAACCGGGTAGCCTGGCGGGTCCCAGCCTTTTGGAGAAACCGCTTCGTTAGTGGTGCTCTCACTTTGTTCTCTGGACACTAGGGAATCAATAGGAGCCTTGGCCCTCAGGGAGTTCTCCATCTGGGGGCGACAGTGCGCGGCCCACCAGCGCGGTTACTGTGCCTTTGTAGTGACACAAATACCAGCTTAAATTGGACATGAGCAGAACATTTAAAATGATCAACGCCCATGAGATCATGGTGTGTGTTCAAAGACTTATAATACAATTCAGGCTTACAAGAACTGGACCTCAGGGTAGTAACAAATTAAAAGCAAATGAATATGAAGACCCTGTCCTCCATCTCAAAAAATCTGGAGTGACTGGGGCTGGGGAAAATGCCAGCCAGGTTTTTTAAATGAGTTCAACTTTGGGAATCTCAAGCTATTTCCTGCCTTCGTCCTTACCCTAAGGAGAGTTTCTCAACACTGATACTATTGACATTTGAGCCAGGTAATTCTTGGTTGTAGGGGGCTGTCCTGGAATTATATAATGTTTCACAACATCCTTGGTCCCTCTTCCTGTTAGATGCCAGAAACAAACCATGACACCCCCCATCCAGGTTGTGACTTTTAATTGATTCTTGCAGTAGTACGACATAGAAGAATGCTCAGAGGCATCTCACATTCACTCTTCTGCAATCCTTTCCATGCCAATTTTATTAGCTTCAGATTAATCCTTCCTGCTTTTCTTTTGCAAAACTAAGCAACGTGTATGTATCTGTATAAATTCTAATTCCAATTCTATCCTTTTCAAAGGGGTAGCATTGTATTATCTATCAATAGCTCAACAATTTACTTTTTCCACTTAACATATTTTGGAGATCCCTTTGATTTAGTACATAGAGATCGCCTCTTTTTTTTTTTTTTGAGACAAAAATCTCACTATGTCTCCCCCAGTAACGTGCTATGGAGTCATGGCTCACAGCCACTTCAAACTCCCGGGCTTAAGCGATTCTCTTGCCTCAGCCTCCCAAGTAGCTGGGACTACAGGCTCCTGCCACAATGCCCGGCTATTTTTTTTTTTTTCTCGTACTTGTTTGGCTAGCCCTGGGAGGGGTTTTGCATGTGGCTGGGCTGTAACCACTGTGTTACGAGCACCGAGCCTCCTTTTTGGGGGGGGAGACAGATTCTCACTATATCACCCTTGGTAGAGTGCTGTGGCGTCACAGCTCACAGTAACCTCAAACTCTTGGGCTTAAGTGATTCACTTGTCTCAGCCTTCCAAATAGCTGGAACTACAGGCTCCCGTCACAATGCCTGGCTATTTTCTTTGTTGTTGTTACAGTTGTCATTGTTGTTTATCTGGTCCGGGGCTGGGTGCAAACCTGCCAGCCTTTGTGTATGTGGCTGGCGCCCTACCCACTGAGCGACTGGCGCCACCTAGATCTCCCTTTTTCAGGCTGCATAGTATTCCTTTGAGTGACATTTAGATTATTTCCTATATTTTCTCTTTACAAGTAATGCTGCCATAAATGAGTGCAGCACTTCTCAAACTTCACTGCACATACAGATCATCCCATGCTATTGTCAAGATGCAGATTCTAATTAACTAGATCCTGAGATTGGGCATTTATAACAAGTTCCATGTAGCTAATCCTGCTGGTCCATAGACCACACTTACAGTACAAAGGATTTAGTGTGAATATCGTTTTCCATTAAGGAAGAAGTACCCATTAATTCAGATTCCTAGATTCCTAAAAGAGAATTGACAGGACAAGAGGTAAATACATGTATATTTTTGTTGATTATTGTCAAATTCCTCTTGGTAAGGATTATGTCATTTTGTCCTCTCACCATCAATACCTAAGTGCTTGGTATTACAAACTTGGAAGAAAGATCTCTGGGTTTTTACCAACCTGATAGGTGAGAAACTTTATCTCAGTGTAGTTCTAATTACCATTTCCTTTATTTTGAGTTAAGTAGTTTATCTTTTCATATGCCTAAAGCCCCTTCTGTCTTTCTTGGAGTTTCCCCTCTGAACTGTTTCACTTTTATTCTTTGTTTTAATTCACTTAAAGATTTTTTTTTTCCTTCTTGGGTCTGAAGACCTTAAATTTTTAAAAATGTTTTTTGAGACAGTCTCACTTAGTAGCCCTTGGTAGAGTTCCGTGGCATCACAGCTCACAGCAACCTAAAACTCCTGAGCTCAAGTGATTCTTTTGCCTCAGCCTCCCAAGTAGCTGGGACTACAGGTGCCTGCCACAACACCTGGCTATTTTTAAAGATGGGGTCTCACTCTTGCTCAAGCTGGTCTCTAACCTGTGAGCTCAGGCAATCCACCTGCCTTGGCCTCCCAGAGTGCTAGGATTACAAGCATGAACCACCTGCCCAGCCCAGCTTTTTATATTTTAGTGTAATTACTTCTTTGAGATAGGTCACAAATATTTTCCTTCAGCTCTTGACATTTCTTCTGGTGATATGGGCATACAACTTTTTAAGTACTCAAATTTAATGTTTTTTTCCTTTATTCCTATACTGTTTCCAGATTTTAAATCATGGTTAGAAAATCTTTCTCTATTCGGAAGGAGCAATCTCCTAAACAACCAAAATAAATCTTTTTCTAAATTATAGACCACCAAGGTTTTCTCCAGTATTTGTGTGGTTTTATTTTTTACGTTTAGATTGCTGTTCCTTTTAGAGTTTATTCTGGTGTATGGAAAATATAGAGCCAATTTTAGTTCTTTATCAAATGACTTTCCAGATTTTTCAACTCTGTTTATTGAAAAACATGGAGACTAAAGTCAGTCCATCTTGGATGCTAATCTGCCAAGTTTACCATTATTAACCTGAGTGTTGAGAATGCCTCTAAGATTTCCATTTTATCTACTGTTCCTTGTGTAAGAGCACATAAATCTTACCCTTAGGTCAAAACAATCTTAAGGTTATTACACAAATTACAGGGTATGACTTGTGTGCTCGTGCGTGCTTATAGAGGCGGCATACTCCCAGGGTGGGGCTGAGTCAGAATCGCTGCTTTTGTGAACCTAAGAAGCAACTGGCCCCCAGGGGAGCATAGCTAGGACAAAAGCAGGCATGGCAGCAGCATCAGCCCAGGGAAGGGCAGGAACTGAGAGCTGTTTGTGAGCTCTGTGCCCGCCCCAACACAGAGTGCAGCCGAGACAGAGACGCCAGCTCCATGAAAATTGGTACAGCAGCAGTGACATAGGGCAGGGCTGAGTTGCAATTTCTATGAACTCAAATAGCACCTGGCTCACAGGGGAATATAGCCGGGACAGAAATGCAAATTTTGCGAGAATGTATGTGGCAGCAACATCAATCTGGGACAGGGCTGGAACTAAATGAAACTTCGTAGCTTCCATTAAGCACCTGAGCTTGTCAGGCTTCAGCTTACCCTGCTGGCTGGTGGCAGAGTGCAGGGGCCTGCTCAAGGAGGCAAAGATCTCCCAGTGACTCAGGCAGGCAGAAACCCCTAGAACAGGGGTCCTCAAACTTTTTAAACAGGGGGCCAGTTCACTGTCCCTCAGACCATTTGAGGGCCGGACTATAGTTTAAAAAAAAAACTATGAACAAATTCCTATGCACACTGCACATTTCTTTTTTTTTTTTTTAATAATTTTATGAAATCATAATTGTGTACATTGGTGCAATCATAGGGCAGAATGTGCTTCATATACAATCAGAAACATTTTGATCATACTGTGAGAGATAGCCCTCATAGCATTTTCTTAATCACTATATAAAGACATTGATACTCTACATTT
>CAUYRH010071355.1:0-10062 GCA_963574655.1 Perodicticus potto
GAAAGGTTTGGGAGCCAGAGCCTCCTGACATTGGGGACCCCAGGGATACTTCACAGTTTCCCCCTGCCCCATGCATAGTTCCTAAGAACTGTCCAGGCCAGAGCCCTGTGGAACATCACTAGAGACCTTCCAACAACATGGTTCCCTACCCTCCGTCACTAAAGTAGGCATGCCCCAGGCTATCCTACTTCTCAAAACTTATTTATTGTTGTTTGAAAAAAAAAATACAGAGAGAATTGTTTCTCTTACACTTCAACTTAGAACTGGAACCAGACAAGAATGTCCACTATCACTGCTACAATTCAACATAGTTCTGGAAGAAGATACACAGTGTAATTTCAATTTCTTAGCTAGAACTTCTAGAGAAGAGAAGGATATAAAATGCATCAGAATGGGGTTGAGGAGTTCATACTCTGGCTCTTTGCTGATAATATGGTCTTATACTTAGAAAACCCTAGATACTCAACCACAAAACTCCTGGAAGTAATCAGGAAACATGGTAATGCCTCAGGGAATAAAGTCAAATGTACAGAAATCATTAGCCTTTGTATACACCAATAACAGCCAAATTGAGAAGTAAAGCAAGGACACTTGCTTTTAACAGTAGCTTCAAAGAAAATTAAATACTTAAAAATTAAATACTTAGCAATACACCCCACAGAAGTGATGAAGGATTTCTATAAAGAGAATTATGAAACTCTAAGAAAAGAAATAGCTGAATACATTAACAAATGAAAGAACATTTCTTTCTTCTTTGCTGGGAAGAATCAACATTGTTATAATGTCTATTCTATCCAAAGCAATGTACATCTTCAAAGCAAATAAATCTCCATTAAAATATCAACATCATACTTTGAAGAACTGAAAAAATAGTACTTCATTTTGTATAGAACCAGTAAAAATAACATATAGCCAAGGTAATTTTTAGTAACGAAAACAAAGCCAAAGTCTCTCTACCAGATTTCAGATAATATTATAAGTCCACAGTAATCAAAATAGCATGGTATTGACATAAAAATAGAGACAAAGACACATGGACAGAATGGAGAACCAAGAGATGAAACAGATCTCTACTTGCCATCTGATCTTTGGTAAACCAAACAATAGCATACACTGGGGGAAAGAATCTCTATTCTACAACCGGTACTCAGAGAATTAGTTAACTACATATAAAATACTAAAACTGGGCCTACACCTTTCACTATTTATAAAAATCAATGGATAAAATATTTAAATCTAAGACATGAAACTATAAAAATCTTAGAAGAAAATGTGAGAAAAACTGTTGATGATGTCAGACTGGGGAAAGATTTTTGAAGAAGCCTTCAGTGTCACTTGCAAAAATAGCAAAAATAAACAAATGGGACTTAATTAAGCTGATAAATTTCTGCACAACTAATGATACAACAGCTAAAGCAAAACGTCAACCATCAGAATAGGAAAAGTATTTGTGTGGTATAAATGTGACAAAGGGTTGATGACTAGAATCTATAGAAAACTCAAATTAATCAACAAAAAACAGTGAACAAACCCATCTACCAACAGGACAAGAAACATGAACAGAATTTCTCTGTGGGAGATGGATGAATGGCTAAAAATTTGAAAAAATGCTCATTGCCCTTGATCATCAGAGAAACGCAAATCAAAACCTCATTGTGATATCACATAACTTTAGTGAGAATAGCCCACATTACAAAGTCTCAAACCTGCAGATGCTGGCATGGATATGGACAGAAGGGAATATTTTTGTGTTGGTGTGACTGCAAACTAATATGAAACATTGAAAAGAAGTATGGAGAATCCTCAAAGAACTTAAAATAGACCTCCCATTTTATCCTGCAATCCCATTACTAGGCATCTACCCAGAAGAAAAAAATGATTTTATCATAAGGCACTAGATTGTTTGTCACAGCTCAATTTACAATTGCCAAGATATAGAAACAACCTAAATGCTCACAAACCCAGGAATGGATAACAAATTGTAGTAAATATGTAACACAGAATACTATTCAGCCATTAAAAAGATGGAGACTTTACATCTTTTATATTAACCTGGATGGAGTCAAAACTCATTCTTCTTAGTAAAGCATCACAAGAATGGAAAAACAAGTATCCAATGTACTTAATAACTATATGAGCCAAGTAGATTATCTAATACATGCTCATATAAGAGAAAAACTCAAATCAATTCAAGGTGAGGGGAGAAGTAATTAGGAGGAGAGAGGGAAGGAGGGTAGAGGATAGGTGTGCTCCCACTTAATGAGCACAATGTTAGGGGGTAGGGAACACCTCTCAGGAGCAGGTTAGATTGATGATGAACTCTATCTAACCATGAAAACACTGTAAACTATTTCTTTGTACCCTCAAATTAACCTGAATTTAAAAAAAAGAAAATTAGAAAGAAAGATGTGGTAAGGGAAGAAAGGACAGATAACAACCTACCTAATAGGTACTTGGGTGATGGGCACACTCTCAAGCATTATAAAAGTGATCCATGTAAACAAAATATTTGTATCGCTTTACTATTTTGCAATTAAAAAACAATAAGCATTGCTTCCTGAAGAAAACTCACAGCTTCAATTTTCTTGATTTCCACAATTGTATTGTCAAGAATTTAATTTGAATAAACTTAGGTACTCAAAGATGTTTTCTATTTGCAGAGACCACACACTTATTGGTGACGAAGCACACATTTCTGTTTTGAGAAATTTTTACCTTCTTGTTTTTAATCAGCAACTGAACTTTTAAAGAGAGGATATGTCTTTGTTATGGACCAGCTTCTCCAATCACACTTAAGTCCAAATTTAATTAGGATTTCAATGAAACCAAGTTGAATTCTGTTGCTGTCACAAATGAGATAAGCCAAACAAGCCACACTAAATGAACAGCCAAGAAGTGACATTGCATTAAAAGTCCATCAAATAATTTTCTTCTTATTGATATCCAATTATATTTGTTACTATTAATGTTCTATAAAGTGGGTTTTTACTGCGACTCTATTCTTTGGATGATTTTTAAAGACCCCAAGATGTTTTGACATTTTCCAGTAATGTGCTTACATCTCTAAGATAACTTTAAAAAGATATTTAGGGTTGACTACAGCGTCTCATGCCTGAAATCCTAGCACTCTTGGAGGCCAAAGTTGGAGGATTGCTTGAGCTCAGGAGTACTAGACAAGCCTGACCCAAAGCAATGCCCCATCTCTATAAAAATAGAAAAAGTAGCCTGGTGTTATGGCACAAACCTATAGTCCTAGCTACTCAGGAAGCTGAGGCAAGAGGATCTCTTGAATCCAGGAGTTGGAGGTTGAAGTGAGCTATGATGATGTCACTGCACTTTACCAGGGGCCATAGAGCTAGACCCTGTCTTAGAAAAAACAATGATATTTAGAGTTACATTTATTGCATGAGATGAATGACACAGCCTTCCAAATACTAACCATTGCCAGAGTTTACTTCAACACAGATTTACAATAATAAGGTAAAAATTTTTTGAAATTTGATTTTAATAAATATTAAAGTCAATTAATATGTAAAAATAAGCAGAACATAATGATAAAAACATAGTGAACTGGTGCAATGTTACACTACACAGCAATAAAAATGGGTCAAAATAGTACATTACACATAATACTCCATTAATATGAAGTTCAATAAAAGACAAACTAGTCTGTGGTAATAGAAATAAAAACAGAGGTTGCCAATATTAATTGTAAAATTTCTTGATTACAACATTATTACTGTTACTGTAATTTTGTTAGATATCCAACTGCAATTTATGATGATAAAAATTATGCCAGCATACATAGAGACAAATTCTGGCCAATAGGTCAAGAGTTTATTGAAATAACAATTACAGTATAACCACTCTATGTGTATGTAAAACATTTTGAACACAATACATGTATAAAATGAAATACTGGAAGAATAAAAACATCATAACAATGTGATTCAATTTCTCAAGTTTCTCAAGGGGATTTATTAACATTTCCTTCAAAAAGTACCTTAGATAATCATGAAGCCTGTGAAAAATTGTGTTAAAAATACTGAAGAAAAATGTTTCCACAACTTAAAAACATTCATTAGAGTTAGATGTTGCCTATTTACATTTTTTTATTTTTATGACAGTTTACTAGTAAATGCTTTATCTACATCTGATATGAATGTAGCACTATTTGGTTTATAGTCATACTGGATTGCCACTTTTATATCTATAACTATTTCTGTGTACAATTTGTTTCAGGAGACATTGTTTATTTAGACATCTTTAGGTAAGTAGTCACTCTGCGGCCTAAACTGCATCATCTGAAGCTTTAATAAGAGGAATAGCATGATTGAAATATTTAGATAAAACAGATTTGAGAAAAATGAACTAAATTTTTACTTAAGATAAGGATTATCCAATTACAGTTATAACTCAAGGTACCATAAGAGAGCATAATATTAACTAAATTGTTCACATAGAATTTTTCTAAAATCTGAAGAATAAAAAAATGCAATTTAAAACAACATATCAGTGTCTTTACCATTGCAATTTAATGTGTGCATTGTAACTGATTTTACACAACAATTTAAACAGTTACAAAACAAAAGTCACCCCGAGTGAAATAATCTATTTTGAATGTACGTGTGTGTGTGTGTGTGTGTGTGGAGAGCCCCCTCAAAGCACTATAAAGCCATGGTGTTCAGGATTACGGAGCATCATTAGGTCCTCAAGACATAATTTTTCTTTTTCTTTCTTGGTTCTGATGAAATGAAGAAAAAAATAGAAAGAAAATGTAAAAGAAAGAAAGAATAGAGAAATATAGAAACAAAGAAAAGAAAGAAAAGCCTGATTTCTTCTAACACAGACATTTATTAAAGTCTCTGTATGTGCATATTTAAATAGAAAAATATAAACTAGGCTGGTCTAGAGTTGGGATCATTATTTTCCCTGCTATATTGCGTTTCTTGTAATTTTCTATTAATATTCATTTGAAAACCAATTATTCTTCCTCTTTAAATTACTAAGATAGATGATTAAAAATGAAAAGTTTCAGTGCTTCAGATTAACAATATTTTATTTTAAATGAAAGCTAACTTCTTTATTCACCTTTCCAAACCTATTTCTTCCACTAAATCCTCCATTGCATTTAATGGTATATACTATGTCCTACTCTCTAGAAAAAAAGTATATAATTGTTCTTGACCTCTTAATATGTTTTCCTATCTTTTATACAATCAAATATAAATTACTTTATATTTCATCTCTTAAAAATCACATAACATGAATGTTTATAATGTGAGTCACTATCATTCATCTATTAATTCCATACATACTAATGTGTCTTTTTAGATTCACCATCAAAAATGAAAATCATTATCATTAATTTGTCAAAATGCTTGCTGGCTCTACATTGTATTCGTGATAAACATCTAAATTATTCTGTATGAACAAATGTCTCTGGAGATGTGGCCTCTGTCTTTTCAGTCGCCCTCACAAACAAAAGTCATCATTTGGTTTAACTTAGTATATAATTTTATTCTATCGTATTTGGGGATCAATGCTCACACATGAACTCTCACTCATTTTTCTTTACCTGACTAGTTCCTAATCATTCAAGTATCAACTCTAATTAACTCCTTAGGGAAATATTCCTTTACAGCACCAGGCTGACTTAGAATACCTTCATAATTCATCCATATTCTTGGTTCCCTCATTTGCATAAAATTTATCAAAGTATATTGTGGATTTCTGTATAATTATTCTCCATGACAATAAACAAAGATCTTGAGAACAACAATCCTGGATTTTATTTCTGAATCTTAGGATATGTCCCCATGCTAAGTAAATTGTAGAACCCAGTAAGATGTGTTTGAATTAACAAGAAAAAAAAAAATCATTCAACATACAAAGACTTGAATAAATTTAATTTTGGAGGAAAAACTCAGCCAACGGAGAATTCTGTTTAGGATAACAGCTAACAATATAAATTTGATCATTTTTTCCTGGTGAAAACATACCAGGCAATGCAAGGGAAAGGTAAAAGATGACATTATTAAGTCTGTCATTTAGAACAGAGTTGTTATTCAATCTGGGGTTTTATCAATTCAATATGGGTAACCTAAATGCACAAAGGCTAAAAGAAACTTTGGACAGTCTTGTGGGGCTAGTGTGACAGGCACTGGAAATCAGAAAAATACTGAGCTTACAAAGTAATAGAAAATCAGAAGTATTACAGATACTTACAAGGTAATGTAGCTCAGCCTCAATTCATGCCAATATCTAAAATTGGAATTGTTTGATTTTAATTGAAACAAGTTGATTTGTTTCCATCAGACTCAAAGGTAGATCTAATATGGCGAGGCACATTATATGTCTCAAATTATCTCTATGTAAATATTATTGTAGAAGGTCTATCATATAATAAAAAATAATTAAACTGAATAGAAAAGGGCACATAAATAATGACCAGTAGAAATTATGTAAAATACCAAGAAACATACAGAGTTTCTCTAGATTTATCTAGATTTTAAAGTCAGTAAAATATTATTTTACAGAAAAATGCTGAAAATATTATAAAAGCAAAACAAAAGAACAAATAGAAGAAATAAATATTACAAGGAAAGATAGGTCACAGTAAAAAGTATAGGACCAATCACAGAGAAACCATACGATGGAAAATATATAAAAGTGTCAAAAATTTAAAGAGATAGCAAGAAGGTCTAACATAGGAGTGAAAGTCAAGCTCCACAGGAAAGAAGTGAAAATAGCTGAAACAATTCTTGAAGATAGAATGTCTGTGACTACTCCAAAGTGATGAGAAATTTTCTTCACAGAAGGAACATTTAGACTAACAGCCACAGTCTCAAAAGTAACATTAGAAGCCAAAAAAATAATGTTTAAAGAAATACTTACAGCAATCATAGCCTCCAAATTTTTACCCACCTATCAGGTATAATGTAGAGGTATATGGCACACTTCCTGAATCCTCCTGAAAGATTCAACTACAACTCAGATTTCAGACTTTACCTTACGAATGCACAAATTGTTTTAATATGATACCTTTATATTAACTGGGAAAAAAAAGAAAACTTATAACAAGTAAGTACGATTAATAGTAATCAAAAATAATCATGAGTACAAAGGCAAAGGTTGTGACTAAAAAACAAGAGAAACAAATGTTAATTAAAATTGAGAGTTCGTGTTCATAAAATATGCTGGTATATTGATAAAAGAAATAAAGGAAGCCAAGAAATGGTGAAATATAAATAACAAACAAAACTCTTAGCTAAAAAGAATAAAGATTGCCAACAAAATGAAAAAAGTGAAAGAATAGCATATAAAGGGAACAATTGTCACAAAATTGGAAAGAGAATTCACCAAAGATAATATCCAAATAATCATTAAAAATGGTGTTCAATTTTATAGATTATGAAATAATTGCAAATTAAAACCACATGATACGTATAATTATATTCCTTTCAAAATCAGTAAAGTTAATAAAGACTGTCATTACCAGAGAATCAGTGGGATTTGCAGGGCCATGCATACTTACCTAATGGAAGGTAAAGAATTAGACCCCTATAGCATGTGTACTAATGTTGAACATAGGCAGACTTTAAACCACCTAATTTACTCCTTCAGTGGGGTAAAATAAATGTACATGTGCACCAAAAGATATGTACATGCTGTTCAGAATACCATTGCATGAGCTCAATAAAGGAAATAAATAAAATGTACATTGTTAGTAAGAAGAAAAATAAATTTTAGCATGTGAATACAACATAATACATTATAGCAACAAAAATGAATGAATCATAGCTACACAAAACAGTATGGATAACTGAAATATTCTACTAAAAAAACCAAAAAGATAGAAGTAAGTCATATTAAATAGATGTTTTTGTGCCTATAAGTTTAAAATAAGAAAACATAAATTTATGGTATTTATTTTAGTAATGAATACCTATTAATTGTACTTAACATATATTAGATAGTTAATATATCTGGGAAATGGAGAAAAGGTAGCAAATTTGAGAATCATAAAGAGTGCTATTGGAGTCTTCAAGATATACTAGTTTAGCAATTGAGATAGGGGTATATAGGAGATTCACTTGTACGTATTTCACCAAGTTTAATGCATGTGATTCATGAAATTTTCTTTAAATTTTACTTTGTAAAAATTAATTTAAATATGTGCTTTAATCACTAATCTTTAAAGAAATATAAGACATTATAAATTTTTAAAAATGTATAAACTTTAAATGTATAAAGGGGAAAATAAAATTATAGATATTTTTAATTAAAAGACAACTAGAAAAGATAGAAGGGTAAAGACAATGGGAAGAATGAGATGAAGGATGTAGAGCAAGATGGCTAAACAGAGTGGAAATAAAAGGATGAAAAAAGATATTCCATGTAAATGGAAACCACAAAAGACCAGGAGTACCTATAATTATAAAAATAGATTTCAAGACATAAACAGAAAACAAAAAAACAAAAGACAAAGAAGATCATTGTATAATAATGAAGGGGTCAATTCAGCAAGAGGGTATAAGAATTGTAAAAGAGATATGTATATAGGCACACAACACTGGAGTGACTAGATATAAAAAGAACATATTATTAGGGTGAAGAGAGAGGTAGACCTCAATATATTGATAAATGGAAACTTCAAGATTCCACTTTCAACACTAAGCTTGGTTTTCAGACAGAAAATCAACAATGTTTTATTTCTTTGGAAGCAATTATCACATTTCTTTAACCTTAAATTTCACAGATTATGAGCTTAACTCTTCCTGAGAGGCAACTTTGTCCAGTAATTGCTATTTGGTTTTTATCTCAAACATCATGGTACAGAGGACAGAAAATTTGAATGTTGTAAAAGGCAAAAAAAGCATTTTGTGGGCTCTCTCTGCCAATGGGGATGTTCCTCACCTCTTTCTTCACAGGGTAGTATCCCAATTTCTGGAGATTTGTAGGAAGGTGCTCTAAGAGCATTAAAATTCATACAAGGGAATCTTCCCCCACTTCTTCAAAAAATTCTGTTGTATTTATGACACCTTCCTACAAATCTCCAAATTTTCTGTCCTCTGTACCATGATGTTTGAGATAAAAACTAAATAGCAATTACTGGACAAAGTTGCTTCTCAGGAAGACTTAAGCTCATAATCTGTGAAATTTAAGGTTAAAGAAATGTGATAATTGCTTCCAAAGAAATAAAACAGGTAATGGAATGGAGAGTGCTAGAGAAGCCTATTTTCACAGGGTTTCAGGCAGGGTTTGTGCATCAGGACTTTTAGTTGTAAGCAATAAAAGCTGACTTTGACTGAATAAATAGAAAAAAGATATTGGCTAATTCAGAGTTGTTAGAAATGTTGAACTACTAGTTTAAGACTAAGCTTCCAAAAACAAAACAAAACATAACAACAAAACACTGCAAAAGAGCTCCAAAGAGGAAATTGAGAACGCCAGAATTTTTAAACCAAGAACCAACTGTGACTGCTTTGAATACAAGTACCAAACCTCTCCTGTGCATCAAACAATAAAGAAAGTAGTTGTCTAAGGACACTGGACACATCAGTTACTATGTTTAAAGTATTTTTAAAAGTAATTGATGTTTTATCTACATGGAAAATATTTTTAGAAGAATAATTCTTTGATGATTAAAACACATGAAATATTGAGTGGTGACTTGGCTCAGTGGGTAGGGGGGCGGCCCCATATACTGAGGGTGGCAGGTTCAAACCCGGCCCTGGCCAAACTGCATCAAAAAAATAACCCGTCGTTGTGGTGGGCACTACTCGTTGTGGTCCCAGCTACTTGGGAGGCTGATGCAAGAGAATCGCCTAAGCCCAGGACTTGGAGGTTGCTGTGAGCTGTGTGACGCCACAGCACTCTACCAAGGGTGATAAAGTGAGACTCTGTCTCTTAAAATATATATATATATATATATATATAGATAGATATGAAATATATTATTAAGTAGCAAAATTATGAATTGAAAATTATTATTTATTAATAAATTTCAAACTTAAATGTTAAACCAGACATTACATAATATAGGAATATTTTTTATTT
>CAUYRH010071356.1:0-10297 GCA_963574655.1 Perodicticus potto
TGTCACCCTGGATAGACTGCTGTGGCATTACAGCTCACAGCAACCTCCAATTCCTGGGCTCAAGCGAGTCTCCTGCCTCCGCCTCCCAAGTAGCTGGGACTACAGGCGCCCGCCACAACCTACGGCCATTTTTTGGTTGCAGCCGTCATTGTTGTTTGGTGGCCTGGGCTGGTTTCGAACCCGCCAGCTCAGGTGTACGTGGCTGGCGCCTTAGCCTGTTGAGCTACAGGCGTTGAGCCAAAACTCTCCTCGTTTTAATTTATTACTTACAGTTCCTCATGGAAATAGTTTTTCTGTCTTTGTCTCTTTATGTGTTAAAAATTTGCATTTATTCTTATCAATTTAGATGAATTATTTCTATGTAGATTTAAATTATTTTTTAATCATTATCTGTGGCAAATCTTTTCTTACTGTGTCTTAGTTATTAAGTTTCAAAAACGCGCCAGGTCTGTTTGCAGTGTCCTTAGATGTTAGCTGAAAGCTAAAATAAACACACTGGGAAAATACTGAGCCAGCCCCTGTGCCCAGCAGAAGGGCCGCATATGAAAGGATTGGAGTGTGCCCAGCTCTCTGTCCGTATGCGCATTTTGCCATGGGCTAGATGGGAGGATGGTCCTTCTCCTCCTGAAGTCCTTTGTGTTTCCTGTCCTATGTTCCCCAGGACTCTTAGGAGGTCACCCTCACTGGATTCAATGCTGCCTTTCTCTTCCAGAGGCGAGATCTGAGACTCTTAGAAAGTTCTCCCAGGATCCAGGGTATGAAGGAGACTCCAGGTCACCCTCTCTCCCCTCTAGGCACCCACCAAACAATTGCTTTCCCTATCCACGCCACACGAGCTTCTGTTTTATTGAGAGACATGGTTTGAGTCACAAAAGTTAAATCTTAGAATCAGGACTTTGGGGGAAAACAAGTTTATGCCTGTACTCATAGTTCACTTCATTGTTATTCCAGAAGCTCTCCCATGAGTTATGTCCCACTGGTGCACCACGGTCCCAGCAAAGAGTCTGGGAAGGCAGAAGGGACTCCACTGGGCTATTTAGGATGTAAAATATTCTAGGAAAACTACTCGCCGTCCTCTCCTGGAAATCTCTACCCAGCGGTTACACTCACTTTGTTGGCTCTTGTTGCCTGTAACCAAATCTTTCCTGTCTCTAATTAAATTTATTCCTTTTAGTAAAATCCTTCCCAGAAACCATATGACTCTTTTCCACTAAAATAATATCCTGTCTTAGTAATTTTGAGACTTTTAAAATTTTAAAAGAAGACTTTTTGCAAACTCTTAAAAATCTATAAGCAATGGGGCTGCGCCTGTGGCTCAAAGAAGTAGGGCTCCAGCCCCATATACCGGAGGTGATGGGTTCAAACCTGGCCCTGGCCAAAAACTGCAAAAAAAAAAAAAAAAAAAAAACTTTAAGCAAGAAAGCAAGAACAGCCTTTAAAGGATAAAGCAAAGTTTAATTATATGCCAACTTATGGTTTTGCCATTATTTCTTTTTTTCTCAAAATTTATCATCATATATTTTTTCCTTGGGTTGTATATTGAAATTATAGAATTTAATTTATGAATTAACATCCCTATCATGTTAAGTACTTGATAAGGAATGAATTTAACAACAATATAAAGAATTTTGGGATAATTTCTTAAAATAGTATAACTTAATTCTAAAATTTACCTTTGGAGATCTGAAAAGACTCTTCTTATGTTAATAAATCTTCTTTAAAAAAGGAAAACAAAAATGATTAACATCACCTTAATATTTCCTAGTCACACAAAGTAAATTGCTTCCAGCTCATTCTACTTGCACTGAGCCTTGAATAAACACCTTAATGTGCCGAAACACACATTTGTCCATGGTGTTCAGGATAAATAAATCTTTCTTTTTCACTTGTCATGGTGTTAGATCCCCTCGTCTTTTTGACCAGCAAATAAATCAAACTATTTTTAGGCAAGATCCTGGCAAAACTCAGTTCATGTGACATCATCCCTTAAAAGAATCATCACAAAGAATTACCCTGATATTATATGAGTGATTCAGCTTTATTCCGTAAGAAGATTAAACTTTTCTTATTGACCTTGAATTATAGACAGGGGTATAAGAATGTATTAAAACTCTCTTTGAAGGCAAGCCAAATTCCACAGCTTTCTATCTATAATTTTAGTTTACTTTTCCAATGTCCAATAACCTTTATGGCTGTAAGTATGCAAGTCTTTTTTTTTTTTTTTTTTTTTGAGACAGTCTCAAGCTGTTGCCCTGGGTGGAGTGTTGTAGCGTCACAGCTCACAGCAACCTCAAACTCCTGGGCTTAAGCGATTCTCTTGACCACAGGTGCCCGCCACAACGCCTGGCTATTTTTTGGTTGTAGTTGTTGTTTGGCAGGCCCAGGCTGGATTTGAACCCACTAGCTCTGGTGCCTGTGGCTGGCTGCCTAGCCGCTGAGCTACAGGTGCCAAGCCCACAAGTCTGTTTTCAATTCACTCTTCTCTTTTACTCTAGTGGGCATCCCCATTGTGTTCCTTATGAGTTGATTTTAAAATGACCATTTCAAGAGATTCACCTAGATTTCTTTGTTTTTTTTTTTTGTAGAGACAGGGTCTCACTTTATTGCCCTCGGTAGAGTGCCGTGGTGTCACATGGCTCACAGCAACCTCTAATTCCTGGGCTTAGGCAATTCTCTTGCCTTAGCCTCCCAAGTAGCTGGGACTATAGGTGCCTGCCACAATGCCCAGCTATTTTTCTGTTTTGCAGTTCGGCCAAGGCCGGGTTTGAACCCACCATCTTCGATATATGAGGCCGGCGCCCTACCCGATGAGCCACAGGTGCCGCCCAAGATTCACCCAAATTTCTATGTGACAGAAATGCCAGAACTCAGCCTTTCTGGCTGGGTTCAATGAGCAGCAGAAAAGACGGTTCCCTAGTTATGTAATAAAGGGAGCAGAGGTTATAGGTCTTTGTAAATTAGAAAATGCTAAATACATTAACTTGGTGGTACAAAAAAAAGAAAAAAAAGGAAAGAAATTGATGACAGTTACAGTTCTCTCCTTGCCTTAGAATTGCATGTATCAGCAGCCCTGAGTTATTTTTAACACAAGTACATCTGACATCAGCACCAAGGCAAACCTTTTAGACAGTGACCACCTGTGCACCATGGTAATGAGGACACCACACTGCTGTGTTCCTCCCAGATCATGAGCCTTGGTTTGGTCTGTCAATCGGGGAGAGTGTATTGAGAGTTTCTGTTATAGGGTTGGCAGTGAGTACCCCATTCAGTGCTTCCAGGAGAAAGGAAAGTACTGACAAGTAACTGGGTTTTTATAATTTCCTGTGGCTTGTGTTATAGGAGGTAAAGGTATTGGCTGAATCTAAGAGGTGGCTGACTATTTAGGGGCCAACGAAGGCTTCTCACAGATGAGCAATCTAAGCTAAGAAGGGAAGGATGAGCCAGTTAATCAGGTAAGGAAGGGTAGGGAAGAGAAGAGAAGCCCAGACAGACAGGACAAATAATTAAAGGCCTAGAGGCCTGGAATGAGGTGGTACATTTGGAGCTAGGAGATGTATCTCAACTGGGTCATTCAGGGTTTTTGCAAGGCATTTATGTGTTTATTTTTTATTGAGACAGAGTCTCACTTTGTAGTCCTCTGTAGAGTGCGGTGACATCATAGGTCACAGCAACCTCCAACTCTTGGGCTTAAGCGATTCTCTTGCCTCAGCCTCTCAAATAGCTGGGACTACAGGTGCCCGCCATAATGTCCAGCTTTTTTTTGTAGAGATGGAATCTCACTCTGGCTCAGGCTGGTCTCAAACCTCTGAGCTCAGGGCAATCCACCTGCCTCGGCCTCCCAGAGTGCTAGGATTACAGACGTGAGCCACCTGTCTGGCCTCACATGGCATTTAAAATGAATTCTATATTAGCTTCAGAAAATGAGGATCCATATAGTTTTTTGTTTGTTTGTTTGTTTGTTTTGCGGTTTTTGTCTGGGGGTGGGTTTGAACCCACCACCTCCGGCATATGGGGCTGGCGCCTTACTCCTTTGAGCCACAGGTGCCGCCGCCCGAGGATCTATATACTATTTTGATCACAAACGTAAGAATAAGGAACAATGAAAGTAGTAGGAATAACAGTTACATGACAGAGAGTTTAATTCCAGAAATTTTTCCATTAGAGATTTATGGCTTTGGATTAAGGTTTAGGGCTCTGATCCTGTTAAGGATAAATATGCTTAAGATTTAATACAGGGTGGCCCCTGTGGCTCAGTGAGTTGGGCACTGGCCCCGTATATCAAGAGTGGCAGGTTCAAACCCAGTCCCGGTCAAACTGCAACAAAAAAAGTAGCCAGGCGGCTCATCGCCTGTGGCTCAAGCAGCTAAGGCGCCAGCCACATACACCTGAGCTGGCAGGTTCGAATCCAGCCTGGGCCGCCAAACAATAATGACGGCTGCAACCAAAAGAATAGTCGGGTGGGCGCCTGTGATCCCGGCTACTTGGGAGGCAGAGGCAGGAGACTTGCTTTAGCCCAGGAGTTGGAGGTTGCTTTGAGCTGTGATGTCACAGCACTCTATCCAGGGTGACAGCTTGAGGCTCTCTCAAAAAAAAAAAAAAAACAGCCCGGCATTGTGGTGGGCACCTGTAGTCCCAGCTACTTGGGAGGCTGAGGCAAGAGAAACGCCTAAACCCAAGAGCTGGAGGTTGCTGTGAGCTGTGACGTCACAGCACTACCAAGGGCGACAAAGTGAAACTCTGTCTCTAAAAAAAAAAAAAAAAAGATTTAATATAATATCCTTGATTCTTCCTCTGCAAAATGGGATGAGGTTCTAGATTTACGAAAGGGTAATTTTAACTAAGGAGCTCTTGTCATGGGAATGGGAAAAATGATTAAAAAGAGGAGTCTGAAACCATAACAAACCAAGTTTGTCATTATTGAGTTACTGAATAACAGTAAAGGTAAAATTAATATTCGGGAGAACTGAAAAGCTTCAAAGAGGATAGTAGTTGAAGGGAAAGAAGGAGGAGAGAGGAAACACTGTGTGTGTGGCAGCCGATGGCGACTGATGTGTTCTGTTCTGTGTTGGAGTGGAGAACTCTCAGGCTCTTGGTGAGGCAGGGCCTACCCGGATCAGAGGTAGGGAGTTCTCGCTGTTGAGAATTAGCTGTATATGGGTAAATAAAAAGCCATTTTAGGGCGGTGCCTGTGGCTCAATGGAGTAAGGCGCCAGCCCCTTAATACCAGAGGTGGCGGGTTCAAACCCAGCCCCGGCCAAAAACTGCAAAAAAAAAAAAAGCCATTTTAAAAGCAGAGGTGACCAGATGTTTCTAAGATGCCTTTGCATACGCATGTGTAACCTCTGACTTTGGAAGATGACATTACTGACCCCGTATCAATACTGAGTTGATTCGAGTGACACTCACCAGCATTAGGGACTGGATTTGTACTGATCTGTTCATATTCTCACTGAAGACTAATAGTGCAGATTTTCAGTGGACTTGGAACGTTAATCTAACTGACCTTCCCTGAGCTTAAACAAGAGGCCTTTGCCTTTCAGCAGAGCTCTAATCGACTACACTAATCAGACCTATAGCTCGTGATCACAGGAGGAAAAAAAAATAGCCTATTTGAAGATATATTTTTTTCCTGAGTGATTTTTAACCAATGGAGAATGCAAAAGTTACAATTTTCTTCCTAACTGAAATCATAACAGCTGTGAGAACCAGGCTGTTTATCAAGATGCAAGCCCAAGTCGTAGGCTTTATTTCATGGAGTAAGTCTGAAAGCTGTGTGGATTGCCCGATGTCTCGTAATGGATTGGTAAGCGTTATTATGGATGATAATATTTATTTAGACAAGTCAGAAATACCAAGTAAAGTACAAAAGATGTTTAAAGCAAAAATGGCATGGACTATTTTGAAAGCGCACAAGCTGAAATTATCTATAATTTCAGTGAATGGCATAAACTGTGTGACATAGAGTTGGCTCTGGCTTCCATTTTCATAGCAAGGACAGCTTGTAAATCAATGACGTGACTCATGGGTCTCGGGCAAGGCGCATCAGTCTAATACCTGCTTTCCTAATCAGTTGAGTTACATTCCTATCCAAGCACAAATAACTGTACTATCGACCTCAACTACCAAAACTAATCTTTCAGTGTTGAGAGGATGTGCAAGTTCAAGCTAACAGGGTTCATTTCCTCCTCATGACATATACCATGCACTTCATTTATACAAACACTGCGATTCCTTTCCTCCAACCTCACAGAAGTGATGGATGCCATTTTGTGTGTGGCTTTGTGTGGGCCATACACAGGTAAATTTTACAAGAGGCCCCAGGAGCCATGGCTTTGAACGGAGGCCATGTGACACGCAGCAGCACGCTGCCCTAACCTCATCTCGGGGAAGTCCAGGCTGCACAGCTGCCACACAGGATGTTTCATCAAAGGAGGGATTTTCCCGCTCTACTTGGGAAGAATTTACTTCCTTCCCCTTCTTCAATTTATGAGTACCAAAATATCCTCAATACAGTTAACTTACCTTGTCCATGGGTGGCTGTTTGGGGGAGTGGAGGTTTGAGTACAGGGAATGGGGGAGGGGGAGGTGAAACACTGGGGTAGGGCAGGATGGTAAAAACAAGACCCCCCTAAATACTTTGGTTACCTCTTCATGTCTCTGGTTACCCAACAGTAAAACTTGCTGTTACCCAACACAGTAAAACTCGTGTAAGGTGACCACCCAGGGGACCATCACAAACTGGTCAACATAAGGAACGAGGCCTGCTGTACTGACACGGACATGTCATGCATGTTCGGTCTATGAATATTAGGTCCACTTAAGGAGGTGCTCCATGTAGGCAGGTGGTCAACTATGGAGCTTCCACTGTGTTTTTTAAAAAAATAAATCACTGGCCCTTTTATGGGTCAAGCATGGTTTTGGTGTTAGATCTGAGTTCAGAGCCCAACTTGGTATCCTTACCAGCTATATCCTTGAGTTTTCCATTTATAAATCAATAATGACATAAACTTAACAGGGTCGCTGTGTGGCTTTCATCCTCCCCCTACCCTCTCCCCAGTTTCCCAAGCCTAAAAGAAATCAAACAAGCCGACACAATGAAAATTACGTGGTGATTCTGAACTAGGTATGAGGTGTCCTACCTACTACTGCTCTTCACCTTGGAATGCGTGTCCACAGCACACCATGCTTATTAATTGTAAGACTGTACCCTGTATTTTTTGGTTCAGCAAAAGGAAAATTTAAAAAGGAAGTAGAGAGTACAGCGTGTGCTCCTGTAGTCCTGTAGTCCCAAGTTCCTCAGGAGGCTGCAGCTGAAGAATCACTGGAGCCCAGGAGTTTGAGACTGTAGCCTGCTATGACTGTGCCAGGCTGAGGAACGTAGCTAGCCCAAAAGAAAAGAAAGAAAGAAAGGAAGGAAGGAAAGAAGGAAGGAAGGAAGGCAAGGCAGGCAAAAGTAAGTACATCACTAAACAGTATAACTTTTGTAGAACAAGTGAGCTTTGTACTAGACAAGGTTTCTTTCTAGGCTCAGTTGGTCTTATTTGTTTATTTTATCTATCCTGGCCAGCGTGCAGTGGCATCACCATAGCTCACTGCAGCCACAAACTCCTGGTTCAAGCAATCCTTCCGCTTCACTCTTCCAAGTAGCTGGGACCCCAGGAGCGAGCCATCATGCCCAGCCTATGTTTAGTTGTTATCTTGTTTTCATATTTTAGCTAACCCAGAGGGAAAAGTGAAGTAAAGATCTTCAAATTTTCCTTTCCCTAGGGCAAAACTTTTATAATTTCCACCCCCAATTCTGTAGGTCGTATTTCCTCTGAATATCTATTGTTGAAAAATCTCCAAGATCTTTGGTCTAATCTACACTGTGACCTAAAATGTTCTCACAGAAAAACAATTCTACTGGCATTTTATTCTATTGAACTGCAGCCCTGTCTGGAAAGGCAGATTATATACATATATAATCCCAGGAGAAGGCCATCTCGAACAGGCATGTCTTCATCTTTAATTCTAGCAGATAGTCACCCCCTGGAAGTTTAAACTATTATAACCTACAATGTAAACAAAAAAATGAATTCTAAAGGGTTTTTTTTTTATGTTGTTTAGAGTTCTCCGAAATTTGATTTTAATAATCTTTAATCTCATCAAGATAATTTTCCTTCACCTATGTAGATGAAACTGCATGAGTTTAAAAATCACAAATAATGATTATCCCTAGATGGCTGAGCCACAATGTGAGCTTTCTGAGAACATGGCAGGCAGTACAATTCATTAATGCAGGGTTAATGAATAATGCAGATTGAAAAATCAGAAACAATTTAACTTCACCAAAGATTGTATATTAAAACTGTAAGTTAAATGGCCGGGCATTGTGGTGGGCGCCTGTGGTCCCAGCTACTTGGGAGGCGGAGGCAGGAGACTCGCTTGAGCCCAGGAATTAGAGGTTGCTGTGAGCTGTGATGCCACGGCACTCTATCCAGGGTGACAGCTTGAGGCTCTGTCTCAAAAAAAAGAAAAACAAAACTGTAAGTTAAAATGGAAATGTTTCCAAATGCCATATTTATAAACCATTTATATTTAATATGTCTCCGTCTTGAACAATTTAGGAATAAAACTTAATCTCTAGGATACTAAAGATGGCATATATTTTATACTATTTTCTTATTGATCCATTACTATTGATTGTGCATTTACTATACCCAAAGGCAAAAAAGCAAATTAAGGAAAAGTATTGATAATAACACTTTTAATTATTTTTGTTTGAAAGATCATGTTGGGGTTTTTCTTTTTTCTTTTTTTTTTTTGGAGATAGAGTCTCAATTTTTCACCCCCCTATACTGTGCCGTGGCTCATAGGTCACAGCAACCTCAAACTCTTGGGCTCAAGCAATTCTCTTGCCTCAGTCTCCTAAGTAGCTGGGACTACAGGCGCCTGCCACAACACCCAACTGTTTTTAGAGACGAGATCTCACTCTGGCTCAGTCTGGTCTTAAACCTGTGAGCTCAGACAATCTACCTGCCGTGGCCTCCCAGAGTGCTAGGATTACAGGTGCGATCCACCATGCCTGACTCTTTTTTAGCATTAGTTGAAATATTTATTGAGATTATTAGTGGATAATCTAGTTCCTACTCAAGGACAAATTACTGTTTCTAAAATTTAAACAGACTCGGCACCTGTAGCTCCGCCACTAGGGCACCAGGCACATACACCAGAGCTAGAAGGTTCGAACCCAACCTGGGCCTGCCAAACAACAATGCAACAACAACAACAACAACAACAAAAATAGCCGGCCATTGTGGCGGCCATCTGTAGTCCCAGCTACTTGGGAGGTTGAGGTAAGAGAATCACTTAACCCCAAGAGTTTGAGGTTGCTGTGAGCTGTGATGCCACAGCACTCTACTTAGGGCAACATAGTGAGACTCTGTCTCAGAAAAAGAAAAGTCACTGCCTGTTCTCAAAGACACTCACCCCTCCCCTGCCCTTATTGTCATCATCTGCTAACCTCCCAAACCCTTATATTCTTTAAACTCTTTGATATCTAATGTAATTGTTTTCCTCTCTGCTTTTTCACAAGCAACCATTCTGGGCAAATTCAATATTCACACACGTGGGCGATACCGGTGGCTCAAAGGAGTAGGGCGCAAGCCCCATATACCAGAGGTGGTGGGCTCAAACCTAGCCCTGGCCAAAAACTGTAAAAACTGCCAGGAAAAAAAATTCACACACAATTCAGCTAACGATATCAGTGGTAGTGATCATGATAACTAATATATAATTTTTGAATGACTGCTGTGCACTAATAAGTATCTTTAGCACTTGACATGCATTATTTCATTTAATCTCCATAATCACTATACAAAAGAGATATTATTTACAATATACTGATGATATTTATTATTAGTAGATGCCAGGCTGGAGTGCAGTGATGCCATCATAGCTCACTGTAACCTCAACCTTCTGAACACAAGCTATCTCCTGCCTCAGCTTTCCTAGTAGCTGGGCCTACAGGTCCATGACACCATGCCCAACTAATTAAAAAAAAAAAAAGAAATTGGTAGGCTCAGCGCCTGTGGCTCAGTAGGCTAAGGCGCCAGCCACGTACCCGCCTGAGCTGGCGGGTTCGAATCCAGCCCAGGCCCGCCAAACAACAATGACGGCTGCAACCAAAAAATGGCCGGGCATTGTGGCGGGTGCCTGTAGTCCCAGCTACTTGGGAGGCAGAGGCAAGAGACTCGGTTGAGCCCAGGAATAGGAGGTTGCTGTGAGCTGTGATGCCACGGCACTCTATCCAGGGTCA
>CAUYRH010071357.1:0-32682 GCA_963574655.1 Perodicticus potto
AAACAAAGTTTGAAAGATGGAAATGGTAGAATAGAAGGAGTTCAGCAAAGCTGGAAGGGGTAACAGGGGCTGTTGGTCCACCCCACGTCACAATGGCCTCCTCCAGATGCCACCAGCAATGGAACAGCGAAGGCCAAAGTCCATTTGGCAAGTGAGGGTGGCCACAGAAGCAAAACTGTTAGTTAAAAACACTATTTCCAGGAGAATGCCTACTGAAAAAGACTGGGTCCAAGGGAAAGAATTTATAGCAGTTCTCACAAAAATGTGACAACCCAATATAGGAAGTGAGAAAAATCTTAAAGGAGTTCGGGTCAGAGAGAGCGGTCATGATAAGGCAAGAAGAGGCTTGTAGTGTTTGTGGGAGTGGGAGAGAAGAAGCTGTTCGAGAACGACAGTTTGAATTTGGGGGTATGTGTTGGGGGCCGGGGGTCCCAGTCCCCCATAGCTGGTTTGATTACTTGGCTGAGCTAGAAAGTACAGTGGAGGCATGGCAGTCATGAAAAGCAAAAATGAATGGCAACTGAAAATAAAATTGGAGCTAGATGGCAAAAGTAACTGCACAAGTTTCAGGGTAACAGAGATTTTATTTAGAAAGAACAAAGAGAAAGTTTAGAGCACTTACAGAGAGAGTTGAAAGTCCCTCTCATGCAGGAGAGAAGGGACAGAGATCCAGACACAAAGACTTGCAGGGGTATAAATTTCTCTCTGGCTGAAACTGGCTGCTGCGGGGCTTTCATTGGCCTCTCTGCACCTCCAGGCAGTATTACCATTCTTTCTATTGGTCCTTGGTTACCTAGGTTACTTCACACCCACATTCTCATGGCCCATCAGACTTTCTCGTTCAACAGGCCAGATTTTCCTCCCCCACACCTTGAAAACCCTTTCTAAGTGTCCCTTCTCCGATGGAAAGAGCTATTTCCTAGGTAAATGAAGAGCTTCTAGAATGCAGGTGTAATTAATGGAACAAAATAGTTAGCCATTGTACCCTCCATTCATAGGAATGTGTGAATACTGATTGGATCCCTAATTTGCCATCCATAATGTTGTAATTTGATTATTTCTTCTTCAAGCCTTCAATGCTTGTCTGTAGTTGCAGTGCAGCTGGAGAAGGATGCTTTTCTTCACACAAGCTTGCTGGCATAAATTTTCTTCCACTTGTACCTGTGGCTTAAGCATTGGTTTCAGTGTCATTCAAGTAAGTGACTGTTTCTTCTTGCCAACTTATGAACTTGAATGAAAGGTTTGTAAGAAGCCTAAAAACACTTAGAAAAAGAAAAAAAGAAAAGAAAAAATAGAAAAAACCACTAATAGCTATATTTTGCCATCTGTATGTTTACCGGTGGGATACCTTTTAATTTTCTAATACCAGTATAGGAACAGAACATCATTGTAAAAAAGAAAAAATAAGGAAAAAATAACAAGCTTATTTAATACTGCTGTTTGAGAACAAATAAACCAAAGTGTTGGAGGAAGAAAAACTTGGAATTTGATTAAGAAGTGAAGGGCTTTAAGTGACACTCCGGTGCCTTGGGCTGGAGTTTCAAAAAGTTGGCAAGGGAATCGAATCCCCTAGTGCTTAGGCTTATGATGGCAAGAATAAAGCTATTTTTATTCTCTAGGCAACAGCTTTCCTCTGCCAAATTTCCCAACACTCCTACAATGAGCGCATCCATCCCAAAATGATTAATGCAAATTTAGTAATTGTGCGCATGGATCATTTCTTAGTCACCCATTTTATCCATAAAATGTGGCTTTCTCTCCATGCATGTGTTGCTCATGTTTTGTGCCATTCACCTGTTGCTGGGGGCATGGGACAAATTACCTCTTTGTGTGAGACTGTAGGAAGAAGAAATTATCACATTTGTGGCTGGCACCCATTACCAAACCAAGCATGTGATCATTTGAGTCAGAATGATTGTATGCACAAAGTCAGATTTATCTCGAATATCAGAAGAATAGCATATGAGGTCTGATCCACAGCTGGACAATTTCCCAATGGGAGGACGGGTGGGCGGATATAGCCTTCTGTTAAAGAAGATAAATTTTTGGCAGAAAAGACAAATTTCAGTAGAAGCCAATGAGACCTCAGGGGTTCTGGCTTTTGTAAAATTTTAAGTGAAGTGAGTACAAGTGCAAGGTTTTGAGTTGAGAGCCCTGGGGAAGTTAATCACAAAAAGAAGTATTGTGTTGTCAGCCTCACAGTGTGGACTCCCCCAAAGCACTTCACACAAGAACCTCAAACTTAATCAACCAACAAGGCTCAGAGGAGTAAGCTAGAAAGCCCCTCAGGCCTGTGATATCCCTTTCAAGTTTGCAGGAAGCATTGATGCCTGCCTAATAGGGCCTTTCTGGAAACGACTGGCTCCTGTTCAGAGGGCACCAATCAACCCTAAGCTGTGTTCAGTTGGAGCTTTAAATTGTCAGCGTAAGGGAGAGGAGCCGCAGTAAGGTATGGGCCACCTCCTCAGAAGCCATTTGCGGGTTAAACATCCCACTGTTTGCTGACACTCCCATTTGCTAACAGGGAGGCTCCAAGCTCACTCTACACTTTAGTGCTGCCTGTAACAAAGTGTCTGTAAAATGTTTCTTCCACTCCACAGGCTGTCAAGCAGATTTCCTGAAACAAACATGATCTTTTAAGTGCCAGGCACTGGTGGCAGATTAAAAACAAATGGATTTTCTATATGGAGCCGTGTAAGAAACCTGCACCTAGAGCATGTGGCTACTACTTATAACTGTCATGGAAAGGGGTTAGGCACACAGGGCCAGGTGATGACTTAACATGACCGTTTCTCAAATGTCTTACATCAGAGCTTTCTGAAAAGCAGTTGAATGGAAACCCCACTTTTGAGAAAGAAGCTCAACTGTCCCTTCCTCTTCCTTTAGGATACATTGAGAAACGAAGAACAATAATATCCTAAGTACACACCATACAAAAATAGAGAATTCCAGTTGATAGGATTGCAGGGAAAATTTGTGAATGGCATTGCAATGGAGAAAAGGCAAAGATTACCGAGTGTCCTTTGCAGCACACCTCTCATGGCGATTTGATTCCATTTGGTTCTGTGCCTTTCATCCTCTTTGAGCTATTTAGTAACACAAATAATTCTTGTTCATATGAATGAAAATGAATTTTGCCTAGTAGAATGCAACTGATTATTGCCATGTGGGATATTCATCAGATTTACATCTCTTTGCCAATTCATTTTAGCATGTTTGAATTGTCTAATACTTGTGAAAAGTTTGAATTATCTTTTGAACCAGTTGTAACATCTTACTGGTTCTCTCACAGATGAATTAAATAAAATAGTTGGCACATATTCATTTTACATTGCTACGCAAGTTAGATATTAGCTTTTAAAAATCATACCCTTTATTAATAAGCATCAATTCAAAAGATTTTTTTTGTGTGTCTGTTTTTGTACAGGTTCTAAATTTCAAATTCACTGTAGGTTGAGGACGTGGCTTTTGAGATGAAGATTGCAACCATTGGGTAGCAAAAATCCAGGATTAGGTTGTGTTCCCCTTTAATCCTTCAGGATGTAAAAAGTAGCTTAAACAGGGAACTCCAAGATTGCTTCTGGTCACATCTTCTATTTGTATCCTCTGATGTAACTTCACTGTAATGTGTGTTGTCATAGTTAGAACAAAAGAAAAACAAATGAATGGAGGAGATCATTGAATAGGCTCATTAGAATGTATCTGCTTCATTGCAGCTTGTATATCCTCCAACAGCTATTTTTGACTAAGAGTTAAGCAAAGACAGTTCAGTTAAGCACCCCAAAGAGTATTTTTGAAGTTTATACCATACCAGAGTATTCACTTAAATGAGATTTATGCTAAGGACTTCAATTTTTAAGTTATGAATGTTTGGGAATCTGGCTTTCCAAAGGTTTCTCTTCTTCCCTTTTGATTCTTTTTAATCAATCCAATATAGTGCATCTTAATAAACCAGAATGAATCTTTCCAGGACAAATTATAAGCCCCCTTTTTACAAACATAATAAATTGTTCTTTAGGAAAAAGTAAGAAGAGGAATGGGAGCTTATGTTCCTCTGATATGAAAAAGTAATGAGATGACTTGAACTTATATTAAAAAACATTTTCTCAGATATTTAGTGAAGCTTGGATTTGCAGTAACATCTTTTCTCAAATTATTGGCTATATAAGGAAATAAACCAGAATATAATATGCAGTTTGGCATTGGTTATTCCTTCTGACTTTATGAAAAGGTGAAGAGGAACAAATTATTACTAGTTAGAATTGTATATCTAAAAAAAAATAACCAGAACTAGTTCATTGTCTGCCTTCATTATGGTCTTAATTTTTAATGATAATTAAAGATCAGGAAATTTCTTTGGTTCCCTTTGCTAATTAAGCCAGTGGTCCCCGATCATTTTGGTACCAGGGATCAGTTTCATGGTAGGCAATTTTTACACTGACTTGGGAGGGGTCAGGGAAGAGAATGATGGTTTCTATATGAGTCTATAAGCAATTGTTTATTACGGTCTCTGTGCATCAAACTTCTCTGCAAATGATAATCTGTATTCGATTAACTTAGAGTACTCCCTAGAGCTGGCATTGCAGCCTCAGCTCCACCTCAGATAATCAGGCATTAGATTCCCATAAGGAGCACATGACCTCGACCCCTTCCTGTGCAGTTTACAGGAGGGTTCATGCTCCTCTGAGAAGCTAATGCCACCCTCAACGGACAGGAGGTGGGGGTCGGGCATGACGTGAGTGACGGGAAGTGGCTGTCAGAACAGATGAACCTTCCGCATGCTCATGTGGCTCCTTCTAAGAGGCCACAGACTCCTGCTGGTGTGCAGCTCAGCTCAGGGGTCGGGGACCACAGAATTAGAATGTAGCGTTCAAGACTTCCTGGTTACCACCTCAAGTCAATGTACAGTCTTCTCTACCTTTAAACTTGTATACCTACTGCACTTCTGAGAAACTAGTTGACTCTCTTTTCCTAGAACATGTTCAATGCTTAGCTTTGCAAAAACCTTGGCATGCCCTCCCTGTTTATGCTATCCATCCTCTAATACTCCCTGGGGTGAAGAACCAGTTTTGTTTTATTTTTTTTCCTGAAAGTTCCTGTTTAGTCATAGTTTAACATAGCAAAAAAAAAAAATTGCTACAAATATGAAATGAATATAAAAAGGCTTATAAAATACAAACCCCGATTTGTTATAGTGTTCAAAACACAATACATTTTTAAATTGTTATTAAAGTTTCTAAACCCTTTGAATCTGTGTACTTATGTCTTCAGAAGCGAGGGACAGACATTTCTACTGACGAAAGGCAGGGAAGCAGTGGAGCATACATTTCCTCATAAATGCTATTTGCTCCAATTACATTTTTCTATATATCTCCAGGTAAAAATGTTATAACCTTATTTGAAAGCAAAGGTTCAAAGTCACTACTTTTCTTACAATAATTGACTTAATTCCTGTTGTTTTAGAGTCTTGAATAATTATAATTTCTCCTCAGGGAAACCCAAGCCCAAACTCTAGCGCTCAATCTTCAAGTAAATATATGTTGAATTATAAGTTCCTTCAATTCTTGATCAGAAATAGATTTATTAAATTGAAGCAGAATGCCTTTTTATTGTCCCCTCTTTATCTGTAATGATTAGTTTTAACAGAAAAGTGTGCCTGAAAGTCAGAGCCTATGAGATTCCTTCTACTAGAATGATAATTCTCTCTTTAAAATGAATCAAACATTAGAGTTTTAATGCCTATAATGGACAATATTCATAAATTTACTGAATTCCTGTAACACTCCTGCTGTGCCTTCCCACTTGACATTGAACTTACATAAACATGGGTTTTACTTCATGAAGTGATTATTTTACATTTTCCTCATCATATAAGTTGGGCAAACTTAAGGCCTCATAGCCTTCCTTGACCTCTTCTTGTTCTTATTACTCATCTCGTAAGTTATTCTATATTCCTTTTCCCCCATCTCTCACATCTGCCCCTTACCTTCCTCCATGGGCTCTTTGCTCCATCTCCATTGGGGGCCCTTTGCTAATTAAGCCAGTGGTCCCCAACCATTTTGGTACCAGGGATCAGTTTCATGGTAGCAACTTTTCCACTGACCTTGGGGCAGGAGAGAGGAAGAGAATGACTTCAAACCTAGGGTTGTGCAATAGTCTCTATCTATTTTGTTTTATTACAGAACATGTGCCAGAATTTGCCTTTCCTTGGGGTGCTTCTTTTCACCAAGAGTTAATTTTTAATTACTTATGAGACTTCCAGAATTAGCTCAACACCAATAAAGTTTATGTAATAATAAACTCAAAATCTCAAAGGTAGAATAATTATGTAGACTGGGTGGTTAATTCTAGCAAAAAAAGTGAACTACCTGTACTAGCCCTTCAGGTTAAAATTTGTTTCTTTTGTTTAATAAACAATATTTTCACTATTATCTAAGTTTATGGTAAAATTGTTGCCAAAATAAGGGTATCAGTGGCTCATATAAATACTCTCAGGAAAAAATACTTTTAGATATAAGATCCTGAATGCATAAACATTTTATAAATGTAAGATTAATCATAGTGTAGAGAAGAAAAGATTTCTCACCCATTGTAAGGTTCATGGCTGAGGCCCCTACACAAAACAGCAGATTAACAAGAGAGAATCAGACACACTTATTTAATTACAAGTTTATTGTGAAACAGGAGACTTCAGAAATTAAAACCTAAAGAAACTTGGAAAATAGTATTTTTTTGATGCTTAGGTTAATGACGAATAGGCTGTTGTGCAGAGATATGATTAGGCAAAAGGGAATAAAATCTAATGGGAATAAAATCTAATGATAATAAAATATCAGGGGGATTTAGCAGAGCCTGTTTCTCGGCTTCTTTGTGTTCTGAAAACCCCTTTCTTCTGGGTATAGGAAATGTAATATCCAGAATGAAGATTTTCTTCAAAGAATGATCAGAAAAATTTCTTTTATAGTGTGCAACATGGGGGAAAGGTAGAGAGAGGGGAGAGCAATCTTCTTGTTTCTGCTGTTTCCTTAAATGCCAACATAACGTATTTTGGGGTAGCATATCTCGAATACCATTATTAGCAATAATCTTGGTGGTCACAGACTGTTGAAACAGTCAATTTTCTGTTTCTTCATGCTGATGTTGAAAACACTGAAATCACTATACAAAATCAGTTTCAAGGTATAAAGTATTTCGTGTTTTAGAAGAATGGGATGGAAATAAACTGTATCACAATAATCATTTGATAGTGACACCAGCTATGAGAACTCGTGCATGGCCTGTTCATGAAAGTGATTGATAAGCCATGAAAGTTTCCTGTAAATTAAGAATTTTATGGATTTGTAGACCATGATTATTAGAAACCCTTCTCAAATTATGAATGTCAGCTTTTGGACCCAGCTAGCCTTGATTGCAAGATGCTTTGTGAAAGTTGTTTGAGTGGTTGTGGGAAGGTGCTAAGGGTTACTGGACTGACAGCTATCAGTAAGATATGTTAGCCTGAGGGTGACACTTTTCTTTCGAGAATAAAGTAAAGCTAATCAGATACTAAAGTCCATTATCTGATGAGAAGTAAACAAGTGACAATATCATAGCTGTCAAAATGAAATATAGGCCTGTGAGAGGGTTGTCTAGGAAAATGAAGAAAAGTGAATACAAAGAAAGTCTCTGAAACAAGATGAAAAGATGAAAAGAACTAGCTTTTTCCTTTGGTCATTACAATGCGTCATTTTTGTTTTAATACAAGTATGTTAGGGAAAGAAATATTTGGGAGCTATAGAATAAGAGTGAGAAATAACTGGTATGTTAATATATTCTAAAATGGAAGCTCTAGATAATATTTAATATGCATAATGAGTGAATAAATAATGGAATCCACACTTTGATACTTATTTTAAAATATACTGTTCCCTGGATTTTGAACTTTAAAAATCTAAACTATATTTAAAATAGAATATAAGTTGGTCTTTTTTAGAGTATGGGTCAAGCTGCTATAGAAAGATGTCAGACTGCAAGAACTCACAGAAACAGGTATTTATTTATCTCTGAGACAATAGTTCCAAGAGAAGAAGGAAATAAAAAGTAGATAGCTCAACACTACAAAGTCCTGCTCCCTAGGTACTATGCTCATCTGCATGGCCAAAGCTGGCTAAATTCCATCTTAGGGGCTGTTGGAAAAGCAAAAGATGAGGAAGTATAAGTCAAGCAGTTTTATTTATTTATTTTTCTTGATTTTCTATTCATTTATTCAGTTAGTCTATTAGTAAATATTTATTTCTTTTTCTTTTTTATTATTTGGGATTCATTGAGGGTACAAAGAATTAAGTTACACTGATTGCATTTGTTAGGTACAGTCCTGCCCCCAAGAGGTGGGCCTTACACCATAATCTCCCATTCCACTCCCTTCTCCTCTCTCCCCATTTCCTCTTTCCCCTACCCCCCACCTTGTATTAGATGATCTATAGGCAAGAACTTTTATTATAAGGAAATACCCAGGAAATTTCTTCTCATTTTTCATTGTAATCATTTAGTTGTATAGCCCTACTGAGTTGCAAGAGAGCCTGAGAAATATAGTCCCTGTCTGGGCTGCTATGACCTTTGTCTAGAAACATGCAGATGGGAAAGAAGGAGATAGTAAATTCACATATATATGACTAAAATTCAATAGAAGAATTCAAAATAAAAACTAATTCTATTTTTTTTTTCATTCCTTTAGCCCCACTGCTAATTTCTGTGTGCTTTTCAGATGTTTTTTATGCTCATGGAAGTTACAGGATGTAAATAGTATACAGTATAGTACAAGTTATAGTATTTCCTCCTTTTAGAAAAGTATACCCTACAATACATGTGGTTTTGTGTTCTGGTACTTATGCATCTTAGAAAATATTTGTGTGTCAGTATATGTTTGTGTATGTATTTTTTAAATATAGGTCATTTTTTCTCTCTTTTAATAGCTGTATGTTGTTGGATTGAATGACCAAACTGTGACTTATTCAACATCTTGATTTTGGATATTTTGATATCTTCAAAGTTTTGGGTTTTTTTTTTCCTCTCTTATGATCAGTTCTACAGTAGATTCCTTGTGTACTTATCTCTGCAAAGGTGTATTCATGTATCTACATAAATTTCTTTTCTTAGTATTTATAGAATATAATACACATTTCACAAAATACATTCATTCAAAGTGTACAGTCTAATGAGTTTTAGTAATGTACTATATATAGTTAACACAACATGACAATCCAATTTTTTAACATCTTTATCACCTCTAAAAAGTTCCCTTATGTCCCTGTACAGTAAATTTCTGCTCTCATCCACCCTCACACTACCATCTATTTGCTTTTTGTTTCTATAGATTTTACTTTATAAAAAAGTTTCATATAAATAGAACTATATTGTGTAAGACTTTCTTAGTCTGACTTCTGTCATTCAGCATAATTCTTATTTTTAAAACTTTCTATTTTGACATAATTTCAGGCTCACAGAAAAGTAATAAAATAGTGGAGAATTTACATTATTTCTCCTACTATTAACAACTTTATACTGCAGTACAATTATGAAAACTTCGGAATTAATGACCTAGTAATGTTTTAATTTCATGCATTTTGTATTAAATAGGAAGAACCAAAACTAAGTCTATACTCAGAATGTATTTATGTGTAATTATAGCATATGTTCTTATGAAAAATTAATAAATGATTGTTTTAACAGTAGAATAATAAACAGAATGTTACTTCATGAATTCCACGTATCATTTTTTTCTCCCTGCCAATGTCTTGCTTTCTTGAACCATAGCATACATAATTTTGAAGAGACTTAGGAAGTCCTCAGGTAATAGCATTACTCACATTAACTCTAAAGGACATGTTGATTTTGTTTCAGGTTCCCCCGTGTAGCTCAGCAGTATATAACATTCTATTCTCTCTCTCTCTGTTTTTTTTTTTTTTTTTGTAGAGACAGAGTCTCACTTTATCGCCCTCGGTAGAGTGCTGTGGCATCACACAGCTCACAGCAACCTCCAACTCCTGGGCTTAGGTGATTCTCTTGCCTCAGCCTCCCGAATAGCTGGGACTACAGGCGCCCACCACAATGCCCGGCATTTTTCTATTTTGCAGTTCGGCCGAGGCCGGGTTTGAACCTGCCACCTTCAGTATATGGGACTGGCGCCCTACTTACTGAGCCACAGGCGTCGCCCTATAACATTCTATTCTCATTATGAGAATATCTGTGCAATTAGATGGTTTATTTCTGGAGACGGGAAACTTGAGTATTTTTCATCTTCACTAAAACTTCTTAGACGGCTTCCTTTTAAATATACCTTTGGTTGGTAATCTGTAAATTGGCAAATCAGGCTGATGAGCGTAATGACCAACATCATTATTTTGAGGTTCATTCATATCATATATATTATTAGTTCCTGTTTTACTACTGAGTATTTTTATTGTATGGATATACCACAATTTTGTCAACATAAAAAGTAAGGAGGAAGAAATAAACTTTATCTAAAATCCTTTGAATTTATATCCTTTGAGAAAATTTTCCATCTGTACATCCACTTCTGAATCATTAGTACTGCCCCTCCAAACACAATCATGTTACACAGGCCTTTGTAACCTGCTTTTCCATTTAACAATATATCATGAAAATGTTTATTTAAATGAGTTTATATCTATCTCATATTTTAAATATTTAACAGGTGCTTAATAATAATTTTCAATCCATTACTCTCAAAATGCCATAATGAAGATCTTTGTAAATGTAATATTTCAAGTTTTCCAGATTATTATCTAAATGTTATGTTCTGATCCACTATTATAGTAGTATCTGTTAGGCTTTATTAAATATAAAAAAAAATCAGAGTAAGTCTTATGGCTGGCCTACTGGGGACCAGAGGCTCATGATAATAATGAAGTACCTGCCACTGCCTTCTGTCTATATTTAGCAGTAAAGATTGAGGGCAGAGACAAGCGTCCACGCCTGTGCACATGTACATAGCTCACACAGATGCCTGTCCACCTGAAAAACTTTATGAATAATTAAAAGTTCAATTCTTTTACGTTTTCCATTTTAGAAAAAGAAAATTCAGTCTAAGTCTACTCCCGGTTAACCACAGCTAATGGAAGCTGACATGAGTGAAGCTTAGGACAAATCCCTTGGGCAAGAAGCTACAGCTCTATAGAAGACCAAGAAACTAAGTCACTTCTCAGTCAGGGGCAAGAACAGTGACACCTAAGAGAAATAGTGTTAAAGCTGCTTGACAGTTGGAATCCAGGAAAGAATTATCAAAAAAACGCTGTATTCTGGGTTCATGCCTAAGGCAGATGACCTGGTTGACAAGCTTCCCCAAGCTAACTGTATTAATGCTTCAGATCAGTGTAAGAGGAACTAGCAGCAGTTCTCCTTAACTAATCATGTTAAAATTGTTGACAGATTTTACGCCTGCTTGTCAGCTGCATAACTATTCATCAGTGGAGTGAGGAGAGAAGTTCATGCAAATTGATTAGAATATGTGCATCTTCTTTCTTTTGGCATTGTGAGAATATGTGAACTTTCTTCCTTTTTTCTTTTCAATTTGCTAGTCCTTCCTCCAGTAAGTAAAACTTTCCGACAACAGCTTATCTTTTATATTTAAGAAGAAAATATAAAACTGCACAATGTATCTGTCAGTTCTGAGGGTTGTGCTGTTCGAGTTGTAAGCTCCATATCTGGGTCACATACTTATGGGAGGAAAACATAACTTTGAGTCAAAAGTTAGTGAGTCAAGTGTTGTTAGAATGTACTCAATATAAACCCTTAGCCAATAGTTGGGTCTCGAGGTTTAAAATTGTGCTGATTAATTAAGTTTATGTTTAATGTTGATTTAAGTACCTTTTTATCTCTTACGGAAAAGTATTCCAATCATTTCTGCTTCTGGGAGTAATTGGATTTTTGAATATTCTATAAATGTCTTTAAAAACTGGCTTTCAAAGCCCCTAAAACACATGTCTGTGCATGACTTTTCTATACTGGGACTTGGTTTTAGGTTTCCTCATTTCCCAGGAAAATAATAAATATTTACCTGTAAAAGGTGAAAATGATATTCAAAAATTCGAAGTAACTTGCATGATGCAAATTAGTATCATACCACATTTCTCTTTGGACAGTACTTGGATTGACTTTTATGAAAAACAACAACAACAATAATCCTACGAAGTCTAACCACCTGATTCTCAATTTCACTCTAACTCACGTCTGGAGATAACTTTATGTTTGAAATACTACACTCTTCTCTTGAAATCGAAAGTCACTACAACTCCTTACCCAGTTGTTTCTATAGTTTTTCTAGGTAGGTACAAACTCAGGTACATCTGAGTCTGCTGCCCCCAAATACATAGGGTGTAGTTCTGCTATTTTCTTTTTGTCCACTAGGTGACATGATAGATGCAGCTTTTCAGGATCTTGATTAGGCACACGTGTAATTGTTGGTGTGCTACTCTGATGTTTGCTAATGGAAGTTAAAATGCAAACATATTGATAGAGTAATGGCTGTTGGGGGTTTACTCCTGCTCACTTCAGTGTTTATACTTTGTGTCTTGTAACTTCTATAAAAATATAATGATTGACCAAGAAAATACTAATTTTCATTTTGCTCTACAACTTAACAGTGATTCCAGTGAGAAAAATTACAAGAAAAGCACCACTGATGTTTGTTTAAAAATGTGTTTTTGAGTGCCAATAATCAGCTTTGGCAAGATTGATTGAAACATAAAAGCCAAATATAAAGAAGACCATCAAATGTTATCATAGATCCTCTCAGGGTTTCCTTTGGCATGGGACTTAAATCATTCTTAATCTCTTGGTACTCTTTAAATAAAACCTATTCTTTAAAATCACTGCAATGCAAATGTGGAAACACTTATTAATCTGTAATAATCCCTCTTATTTTTAATTATAGCTTAATAAGGTTATGATTCAAAGCAATATAAATAAAAATCATATTTTGAAATAACTGGAAAATGTTTAAGTCTATCTTATTCTTGCTGATTAAATAGACAAATTCTTCAAGTGAGAAACATAGACAAAGAAAAGTTCACAGACCACAGGCCCAACATACCTTTTTCCAGTTTGACTAGTCTTTATGTCCAACTTCATTTTAAAACATGGTCAAGTTTAATTTCGCCTGACTTTCACATGTCAGTCAAGATGCTTATGAATTACCCCTTACAGGGCAATATAAACCTGTTTGGAAGAGGGTGATCTGATGTGCACATTTATATATTTCTTATCAGAACTGAATACTTGGTGGGTAAATCTCCATGAACCCCATTTTTATCCTAGGAATGTTGCTTTTTATTTTCAACTGTATTCTGAACTTTGTATAATCTATGAAGTATAACTTCAATTACAAGGATAGTAACATATTTTGATCAGACTTTATGCTATGGTTTCTAGTAGTTACTAACTCTACGGTTATTATAAATTAAAAGTAGTTGCGTATAGAGCAAAATCCTAAATAATGGTAACAGCTAACATTAATTAAAGGCTTAACATTGAGTTAAGTCCATTGTAAATGTTTCAGAATATTCTTGTTCACAATTCCCTGAAGTACAGTTCAATGCAGCTATCATACTTTTCTCATCCATTCTTATGAATTTGAATGTCATAAATTCCAATTTATACCTCCAACTTGGAACTCTGCTCTGAGCTCCAGATTCCTATATTGATCTCTATACTTAGATACCTTGGAAGTTCAAGCAAACCCTTGATCTTAAAAACCAGTTCCTTCCCTGATTCTCCACCTTAGTTACAGGAAACTATTATTGCCTTGGCTCAGGTCAAAAATCTTGGGATTGCCTGGGCACTTATTGCTAAGTGGTTGGAGTGCCAGCCACATACACTGGGGTGGGTTTGAACCCAGCCTGGGCCTGATAAACAAGGACAACAACAACAACAACAAAATAAAACAACAATGGCAACAACAACAAAAATAGCTGGACATTATGGCAGGAGCCTGTAGTCCCATCTACTTGAGAGGCTGAGGTAAGAGAATCGCTTAAACCTGAGAGTTTGAGGTTACTGTGAGCTGTCATGCCACAGCACTCTACTGAGGGCAACATAGTGAGACTCTGTCTCAAAAAAAAAAATAAAATCTTGGATCAACTTTGATTTTTCCCTTTGGTGGTCTCACACACAAAATGTAATCATCAATAAAGCCAGCCATTATTCACCATCTCGTCTGCCACAGTCTTGGTGGAATGATAAAAATATCTCATGCTCATCTTTCAGTCAGCTAATTGCCATAGCATCCTAATTGTTCTTCTTGTCTGTTAAAAACATGTCAAATCATATGAAATCTGCTCAAAATACCTTGATAGCTTCCCACTTCACTCCAATTGAAAGTCAGTCCTTAGAATGATCTAGAAGTTATCCAAGGTACCACAAGGTCAGGGTCACGAGGTACTCTACCATCAATCAGTTCGCTCCCTCTGTGTTCAGCTCTCTCTCTTCTCTTCCACCATGATTCTCCTTGATCTTGATACTTTGCCCCAGGTGATTCCCAGGCCTTGCTCTCTCACCTAAGTCAGACGTTTGCTCAGCTGACATGTTTATATTCACAGAGTACAATTCCTGGACACTCCCTACTTCCATTCTTCTCGTATTCCCCATTCACTCTCCTTGGTTATTTTCTTGCCACTATATTTATTAGCATCTAACATACTATGTATTTTACCTGCTTATTTAGTTTGTCGACTATCACCTTCCATTAGAATGTAAATGCATGAAAACATTGTTTTTTGTGTTTATTTCCATCACCTGAAACAGTGATTAGTACTTCATAGACTCTTAGTAAAATTCCATAAACTAGGTAAATATAGTACTGTAGTTGTTTGTTTTCTTATAATCTGTCCATCCCCTGTTTCCATGAGATCATCGCTGAGTATGAGCAGGGACATTCTTGCATGTTCTGTGACACACAGCCAGAATACATGATACTTGATACATGGAAGCTGCATGAATAACACATTTCACTTTGTTAATGAAGAGACTCAGGGATTATAATAGTTATTTTCAAATATTTGAAATAATTTTCATGTATTCTAGGGGAAAACACTTATTTGCCTGTGATCCATGTGGGGATTGTTGCAGGTGGAAGAAGGGATTTATCCTGTTGTTTGCAGAATGTCCAAAACCTGAAGCAATGCTGGGACAAAAAAGACTCGACTGTTCCTAAATCTTGCCCGCCTATCATTCTATAAAGAAGGGATATGTGCAAAGCAGCAGGTATTGATATCCAAGTAGTATAGAAAATACTTTTCAATCTTTACAGTGAGTACCATGAGAAATTTGTGCAGGGAGCAGCAGGTGTGGGGTAGTCAAGTGGACGTAGGTCAGGACAGTGAGGATCAGGAGAAGGGATCAGGAGACTGACTTGCTGCTCAGTCCCTCTGGAGATGGATGTTTCCTGGTTCTTAGCTCCCAGTGCCAAGAATGAGCACTGGTGCCTAGCCGATAACAGTTCACGCAGGAATCACGATCACATACATTTATTGCAGAACATAGGCAAACAAACTCCAAGGAAAAAAGGACAATATGCCTTGAAGAGGTAGTAGGGTTCCTCGTTATTAATGGAGAAGGGACCCCAAGCCTTAGCACACACCTTCTTTTAAAAGTTTACTAAGCTAACTAGTTTGTCCCAACTTGCCCTTGCCCAGCCTCCCAACACTGGCTATTGCCTCCTGCCTTTGGGGTAATTGACAGGTTGAGGTTACTTAACAAAACTTCAGCTTCCCTTAAACCAAAGAATACATGGGGGTCGAAATTTGCAATTTTAATTGCATGATCATTGGCCCAATGAGCACAGGTCAATGTAGGGTCACTTGGTGTCCTCACTCTCTGTTCCCACTGAGGAGCAGACCCCAGCATCACTAACTTGGTTTGTACTCTGACTCTTAAGCTTCTGTCTTATCCTGGAGAGGAGCTGGGTGGCAGAGGGCCTGTCTCCCCCCTAGGCAGAAAGAGAGAAGTTGGTGCTGAGACAGCACATCTCCCCGCGTCAGGCAAGGCAGCCCTGGAGGGTGGCACAGGCGTGTGTGACACCCAGCTTCCATCCTTCCCGAGCCAGCCACTGCTGCAGTGGGGCCTGTCTGCCTGAGGCTGGCCATGCCTCACACGGGGCAAGAGGATGAGGTTGTGCCCAACATTATTAAGAATATGAAATTTGCCACTGGAAGGCAGATGCCAATCATCTATTATAATTCCCTTTTGTACCTTTCTGGGAGCACCACGAAATGATCATAATTTTCTTTCCTAACGCTGGTGAGGTTTTTAGCTCGAGGTCAAAGAAAGAACACTGATGCCATTTGGCAATGTGTGTGTGTGTGTTTGCAAATTGCCCTGTGCGAATGTCTTATTGATGCTTTATATTTTTTGTACTTTTTCATTATGACTCCACTCCCTTGTTCATTTCCTGCGTTTCCTTGAAATACACTTATTTAATGATGACATGTGTCAAACTGGTAAATAAAGAACAAAACCGGGTATAGCTTTTGATTTTCATACAAGATAAATAGAATTGATATAGATAAAAAAATTAAAATGAGCTAAAGCTTTAATCTTTAGGGAAATGTAAGGTAATCATATATTTCTAATATATTTAATATTATATACATAACATAATTAAAAAACATTGATTTGGACTTGTGCTTGATTTAATAGAGGATGTTTTCTGGAACTTTTCAACCTGTTTTGCCTTCAGGTATTGAGATTAATTTTATTATTTTCAAACCTCTCTATCATTCTCACATTATAAGACCTGTCAGAGAAAAAAATAATTTGCTAAAATTATGATGAGAAAATAGAAACTTAATAACGTAAGGAATCATGTCTCACTTCTCACATCTACAAGGCTCCGCCAAACATTGCCTGTGGTATCTTTATTTATTGTGTTAATGTTACCACAATGTATAGCGTATATTTATACAAGAATTTTTATATATAATACACTATCTATCCTATCTATATTTTTGTGGGCTTATATTAATATTTTCATGTTTAATCATCTTGGTAACAGATCCTTGGAAGCAAAAAGGTAAATAATTAGAATTAGAGTTTGAAATTTTATAAATTCATAAAAATCTCAGATGAGAGAAAAACAGCAAGTTCAGATTTAATAATAAATGTATTTTTAAAATAATAGAGTCAATAATCCAACTATCTAAATTTCAAAGTTAGTCATGTTTTCCAGGAACATTTAGGTATACTTAATTCTTTGTGGAAAAGTATGAATTAAATTTGAAAAGATACAACATTAAAAATTCAAGTGAAAATTGATATAATTGATATATGGAAGTAACATATTTTTGTAACCTAGCCCTTGGTTAAAGTTGACATATTTGCAATATTCTACATGTAAATTATTTCAAACTACTTTGATGGTGGACTTTAAGAGTAATATTTTCCCTGTTTTACTTCAAGTAAAATGTAATTTTTATCAGTGCAATAAAGCATTTTCACAGCAATTAATTTGCATTAATCCATTTGTGTCTTCTGATGCTGTTAGTGAAATCTTATTTGGCAGAGAGTCAGGCAATTCACTCCAATATTCATAATTTTGGGGGGACATGCGTTATAGCTATGGACTTACCTAAAATGAATGTATGGTGTCTCGTGATAGCTGAGTAGTATCTCCACTGGAAACCATGTTTACTAAGTAAGCTGTTATTTGAAATTACATTTCCTCGTTATCTCAGGATAACACCGTAAATTATATGTATTATTCAGAATACTAAACAAATATTTTCAGGAGCTCATCAAGCACCTGACTTACAGCTCTGAAACTGTCACAGTGTTACTGTGAGAACAAATCCTGTTTGTGTACATATTATGAAATTAGACTATACCAAACCTCGAGGCAGATACAATCATTCTTTGAACTGTACAATAAATCCTGCTGCTCTGAAAAGGTTGAAAGTCTATTTGCATTTGGCAGAGGTAATGAAACGCATCTTAATAGACTCAAATGGGTGTCTTTAATAAGTATCAGCTAAACATAACTGTTCCTTGGGTGTGATCAGGTGGGTTGCTAATATTACATATTGTTTCTCTTTTTGGCTCTTATTCAGTTTCCCTATTTGTGCAATAGCAAATATGAAGCATTAGACTTGATGGCATGAGCTTCAAAATTATTATCATGTGGAAATAAACAGGAATCACTTGTTTCATCAGCAAATATATGCTTAGTATAAATACTTATATTTTGCTAAGGTTTTCAGATTTACTGTTAGCTTGAAAAGTGAACATGTTCCTTTTCCCAAGTTGTCATAATCTCAGGAACAAACATATAAACAAACAAACAAAAAAGCAGAAAGAAATGGAATCTGTGTTTGTGTGATTACTTATAATTATGGAAAGTCCTTCTTGCCATAACAACTCTATCTATGGACCAACATCTGGTATGTAAGGTTTTTCTTTTAATGTAAGTTGACTTTGGGTAATACGTATTTTTTTCATGAAAGTTTTAAAATTTCAGATGGCACCACTACCTAGAAAATACTCCCTCCCTCAGAGCAGACTGAGAGCAATTTCAGAATTAGTATTCTAGTCTCACCCATGCTATACCATTTGGAAACCTTTATCCAAAAAGGGATTCTGCCCACACTCAAAAATACAGCTAACATAATGTTTTCATGCCTATTTGTCCTAAATATTGCTTAAAGAGACTAAACACAATGCAATGGCATAAATAAAAATAAACGTCCTTCAGCAGAACAAGAACTTCATGTTCATCACACCTGGATTCATTCTCATCACAGCTGATGTGTACAGGGATGATTAGAAATCATATAGATACTGATGAGGATTGAGAGGAAGTTATTTAAAATTCTGCAACACCTCATGCTCAAAATATCTCCACCGGCTTCTAGGCACTCTTATAAACGATTTAGGAAACATTTTTTTTTATCCTGAAAAAGCTTAATTTTATGAATATTTTAGATACATTTAGCCAGACTGGAATTTTAAAAACTGCAAACCTAACAGTTCCTTCTCTCTTTCATGTCAGGTGTATGTAATTGAAAAAAAGTTTAAAAAAACATCGACAACACATGTTTCCTGGAAAGTATAGATTTTTCCCTATGCAAAGACAATTCTCATATTGGTTCATGGTTATTTTATAGCACTGTCGTAATAAGTATGACCTGAGTCTGATTTTTAAATAACGTGACTACATTATGTTGACCAGATTCCACACTTACAAAACAAAACTCAGCACAAGGAAATCCGCTTGTAAGTACCTTCAAACCTGCCCTTTATAGACGATGGACTGACATCATATCCGTTTGTGGTACAGTATGAAACATAAATACCTAGCAGGTGGGAAAGTAGATGCAGGCTGGCTGTCTGCTAAACTTGTGATCTCCCAGACACAGAGTTCATTTACACCCAGACACTAGGATCATGGCATTGAATTCATCCAAGTTTAAACGTATCCATTTAAACATCCATCTAAGAGAGGATTACATCAAAATTGTATATTATGGGTCGATAAATAATGACAAATGAATAAATGAGAGAAAATGATCTGAGTTAGCTAAATAGCAGAGGTTTTGCAAATAGTTTATTACCTCCAAATAATCAACACTGATTTGACTCATATAATCAACAGGTTTTTTTTCATGACTAATAGATTATTTAGTGTACAGGTTCTTTAAAAAAAAACAAACATTTTTTTTCATTTTTGTTCTCATATGCTTTTTAATATTCTTAAGGTTGGCTAGCCTCTCCTGCTGGTAGAAATGTGTTTGATGGTTATAATATATGCTATGAAACCCTTTTAGAGCAGATTGCTGGATTCTATCCCAATCTTATTCTTAAGTCTATTTTTTTCCTGAGTAAAAGGCCTAACTGGCCTGATGATGTTGCTATTACATTGCTCTTCTCACCATCCTATTTCTGACTTTTCCATTACCACAGATACACCTTCTGTAACATTGCTGAGTAATAGGCACACTGCTCTGTCTCTCTTGGAATACTGCAATTTGTCTTTTTGTCTGTTGACCTTTGTATTTTCAACTCTGGAATAGTATGTCCTGATTTCGGTTTCTTTGATGTACACTGACTTCTAACTTACTCTGTGACCAGCGTTTCTATCTGCCTAAACATAGTTCTCATGTGTCTTCTCTTGAGATATGTGGTTACAAGGTCAATGACATTATTATTTTCCTAGACGTAAAGACCACTTCATGTAGGATCTTTCAGTAGCTCCACTCATCAGTTTGACTCAGGGAAAAAAAATGCATCAAGTTGTTCACAGACTTTCTTTTTCTTCCTAAAACATTCCTTTATAGCAGTGGTTCTCATCTTTTCTAATGCCGCAACCCTTCAATACAGTTCCTCAGTGTGGTGACTCCCAACCATAAAATTATTTTCGTTGCTACTTCATCACTGTAATTTTGCTACTGTTATGAATTGTAATGTAAATATCTGATTTGCAGGAGACCCCCAAAGGGGTCACGACCCACAGGTTGAGAACCGCTGCCTTATAGACTTCTAAATAAAATAACTCAAGATTTGTGAATTTGTGTTCTAAATATTAGTCATTTTATGTCAAGTCATAGTAGCCATAATAGTATAGAACATATTAAATGATATTGGGTAATTTTTTTCTGTGTGATTAAACAATTTTGAGAAAAGGCTATATTGAACCAAATTAATCAAGTCTTTTTATCATAGGATTTCTCACTGTTTTCCAGATAAGGTTTTTTTCCTGAGTGTCTAGGAACTTGTCCAGGAAGAGTACCGTGCATTTTGTGGAACAGACTGTGAGAAATACTTATGTAATTTTGTTTCCTACTTCCATTCCTATAAGTATCACAGGGAGAATTTAAACATAATCTGTCTCATCTTGTTCTTCTATCCCCAGATTAAAGAAGATGTTATACCAGTGAAACAAGATTGAAAAGTATCTCCGTTAGATATAAACACTGCATTCTAGTTTAGAAGTTAAATCACACTCCATCCTTTATCAGCCACCACACATTACTTCATATAATTGCTTCTTATATCTCTTCTTCATATTACTTGTGTGGGCCTATTCTGTATGTTTCTCAAATATGGAATATTTCAGGCTGAAAGTCCATATGTGTCTTTCAGAAGATCCTGCAATATACACTGTTCTCTACTTTTTTTATTTTTTATTTTTTGAGACAGGGTCTTACTTTGTTGCCCTCAGTAGAGTACCATCGTGTCATAGCTCACAGCAACCTCAAACTCTGGGCTTAAGCAATTCTCTTGCCTCAGCCTCTCCAGTAGCTGGAACTATAAATGCCCACCACAATGCCCAGCTCTTTTTAGAGATGGGGTCTTGCTCTTGCTCAGGCTTGTCTCCAACTTGTGATTTTAGGCAATCTGCCACCTTGGCCTCCCAGAGAGCTGGAATTATAGGCATGAGCCACCGTGCCTAGCCTTGTTTTCTACCTTGTTATACCATGGCCTTTGCAAAAAAACTCAATAGCATTAAATACTAATAATTTAAAAACAAAATAATTGTTGGGTTATACATTCTCATGCACTCTTTACATTTAAAAAACTAATTTTTACTAGTGGATTACTAGTGTGCTTTGGGGGAAGGTAATCAAGAAGTAGCTATTAAAAATTTCATAATGTGGGATTCTTAAAATGACCAAATAGCTAGTTTTACCCTCTTCCATTAAGACCATTAAGTTTGAAACTAGACAAACTATGTAAAGCAACTGTTTCAGACATTAGACAAAATTCCAACAAAAGGCCATGATTCTTAAGAAAAAGGGATCTTAGAAAGTAAGCTTTACATTAACCCTGTCTTCTGCCTAGAGCTACTTTTCAAACTTTGGTTCAATGAGAGGAGCCTACAGAGAGGCTCATCATTCCTCTGGATGAAGAGATGTTAATACACAAGTGTGAGGCTGCTGAGGCAGCTGTAATTTTCAGGGTACTTTACACAGAGAAAGTCCAGAAACTAACACTGGGCGCTCTCCAATCCTTACATGAACTATGAACTGTCACACACCTTTCAGGTTCCGAAGATAACAGCTATGGGAGGCTGGGAGCTGAACAAAGATTCTAGAAGCTGAACAGTGATCTGAGAGACTAGAGATTTAAATGTGCGGGTGCAGAGACTTCAATGAACACATAAACTATTCTGCTGAAACTCTAGAAAAACTGTATCTTAGGGTCCTTCCTCAGTGTGCTTTTTGGCTGACATTTTAAAATAACATCCAACCAGCATGTTCTGTCACCTCCATGCTCTGAATGCCCATTTCATTTATATAAGACAAAACAAGAGCAAGCTACGTACCAACCAACCAACCCAGCAACCCAACAGAAATGCATGTAAGCCCTGAAATAAGTAGTAAATCAGGAGCATTGGCGATCTCTCCTGAGGAAGACCAGGATTCCTGACCCTATTTTCAATTTTTAATTATCCCTTCCTTGACATTCATATAGATTCAGCTTAGATTTTACGCTGGCCCACTGAGCGACTGACTTGCTTTTCTTTCCACTGCACCGGAGAGACTCCTCTAGAAAGACTTGCCTCTTTCACGTCTGCTCCATAGGTATGGTCTCTATGGCCTCTTGCCTGGGTTTGCTCCTGTAATATCCTTAGGTCTTTTGTTCTCCTGCCTTATGGGATTAGCTGTCCAGAGCATATACTGCTTCTAGAATTTTAGCTGAAGTAAGTATAAGCACAACAAATATAGCGGTGCCTATTTACTTTCGTAGGTCTTTCCAAGGCATTGTTGAGATAGGCCTCCTTCTTTTTGACTATTGGAAGCTTTCACACAGAAAATCCAACGCTCTTTGCATTTTTTTGTCATTGAGCTGCTATTCCCTGGCTAATTTAAGGGCCTAATAGGCCATAGCTACCTAGTCCAAGTGATGTGCTACCGCTCCCAGGAAGAAATGTTTTCTCTTGCCATGATGGCATAGGTCAATTGTGCTCTTTTCAAAATATCGCAGCACTGGGGTAGGTAGAATGCTTTAATTGTGGTTACCACTATTTTGCAAAGGGAAGCAGATATATGCACCACTATTGCTTCACCATACTATATAAATGTAATGCAAGCTGTATGAGAGGAATTTACAAGCAAGGGAGCAGCAAAGCACAAACGATCACAAGTCAGGGAGCTCGGGAGAGAGACGTTGCTCTCATTCAGCTTTGCACTGATAGAGGAAACTGGACACAAGGAACTGCAGCTTAGGTATATAAGAATAAGAGATTCTTAGCATTGTAAGAAGAAAAAAAGCCACTGGAGTTCAGCAGAGGACATAATGAACTTTGTGTTTCTCTATTAAGCTTACTCTAACCCTGCTATGCTGCAGAGTAATAAGCCTTCAACCATGTGGCTGGGCCCTGCTCAGCCTTCTAGCAACTGCTAATTCTTAGAAGAGAAATCTAAATCTATTGTCTTCACTTTTAAATACCTTCTGTACTTTTCAACTTTCTTTGTTTTGGCTTGTGTACCAAAACTTCTTAGGGGGAGGTTGCCAATAGCATCCTTATATATGAATCAAAATCATTTCTAATTTTCCTTTTCTTATTTGATCTTTCTTAGATATTTGTCTACTTCCTCTTTGAAGTTCATTCTTCCTCTGGATTCTATAAATTTTCTCTACCTCTCCTGGTCCACTGCTTATTCTCTATCTTTTTATTGTCAGGCTACCTTTTAGTCTCTGATTCTTTATTATTTTTTTATTGTATTTTGATATGATGTACTACTGAAGTCCATTAGACCTACCTCTACTCTTCCTTCTCTTTGAGGTGGTTACATTTTCTCTCGTGAATTAACAACTATCTATATGCACATGACCCTTACGTCTTTCTATCAAGGCCTGACCTATCTCAAAATCTCTAGAATTATATACTAATGCATTTATAAGGCATCCCCACAACCAAATGTTGGTCCAGCGAAGTTTATTAAACTCGCATATCTAAAACCTCAATGTACCATTTTTTACCTTACATTAAATCTGTACCTTCTTTGCTATTCATTTATTACACAATTTGTTCTTTTATGTAGTAAGATAAGTAAGATTCTTGACAATCATACTTGGCTTCATCCTCTCTGCCACGTGCAATGATTACTAAGTGCAATTGATCTCAATTCCTCCATGTATTATAAACTTGTCATTTTTTTCTGCCCCTGCCCTGAAGCAGGCCCTTATTAATGCCTTGATTATGGAGACAAGCCCTATAATGGAATTCCCTAACTTCAGAATTATTGCCTTCCAAACTATATTCAATATTTTAACCAGAAACATTATTTTGGAAATGCAAATATTCTTGCTTAAAATTCAATAATGTTTCCTCAGTGCTATTCAGGGAAGAGTTTACAAGCATAGCCACGGTATTTCCTGACAAAGTTCAAGGCTGTCTCTTTCTGCTGCTTTTGTTGCTGCACCTTAACATTTGCTCACCAATACCATTTCAGTCTCTGAATTGTACCATTTCCCCACCACTACTCAACACACTTATGCTCTGTGCAAAAGCCTCGAAGCAGCTCCAACACCCAGAAAGGCTTCCACACTCACAGTCTTTGACTAGACTTCTACATATTTCCCAACATTCAGCTCATGTTTTACCATCTCGGGAATGTCTTTCTTTTGATGTTAATGTGTCCTACATGCTGTATTAAAGGGGCGAATAAAAATCTTTATCTCTTAGTTTCTTCACATATAAAACAAAAATAACAGTACAATAAAGAGAATAATTAATAAATTGATCATTATAAGATATGTTCCTTGAGTATAGAACATCCCTATTTTTAATCAGATTTTTGCATGCTGTAAATAATACTAAACTCCTCTGAGAATTCAATTTAAAAAACCCTCTGCCCACTTAATGAGAAGATCACCTAGGTAAAGGTTGCAAATTCAGTTCAAATATTTTTCATGAGATAATATTACTTACTCCAGCCACGTTTTCCCAGCATCTGATAGAACTAAGGATATAATTGCTGTACATCTTTGGGGATTAGTTATCTTTTTTTTCTTTGTAAATGAAATAATTCTCAATTTTCATGTTTGTCTTCTCTTTATAATTTCAGAAATCTCCCATCACAATGTAATTATTTACATTTCTCAGATGCTCCGAGTTTATCCTGTTATGTTTACTATTCTGCTATTTTGTGTATATTTCTTGAGTCTAACATTCCCAGGGCAGCCTCATCATTTCTAGTCTTTTTATATAATAAACAGTAGGTCTTATATAACCACTTTGCTGCTCCCTTGCTTGTAACCTCATTTTGAAGTTTCACCTTTCTGGGAAAAACTTTGTTATAATTTCTTGATTTCTCTGTATTGAATAGTTTTGAATCTTACAGGTATTCTCATTTTTTATACAGCCTTTAACCATACCATCTATGTCCTGGTCTTGCATAGGTGAAATACAGCCTCCACTTTTAGGTGAAGGGATTTCCCCTGGTTAGAAACTCTTCACTCACTGAGAGATAGAACATCCTTTCCTTCTCCTCCTCGCAAACCAAATGAGATGACTTTCTGTGAGGGGTAGATTTGACTTTGTTTCCTAGAGACAGAAGTTGATAATATCTCAAGTGATTGTGTGCCTTCCTTGCTAAGCTTTGTTTTCCATTTTCTCTTAATTCTTTCTTCCTGTCATAAGGCTTGACTCCTGCATCAAATTCACCATATTTATTATTGATACAAGCAAAAATCTGGTAAGGATTATGATTCAACTGCCATGAGTTTCTATTTATTCTTTTCTTATAAATCCATTAAATTTTATGATTCCTACAACTGAGAATAAACTCATAGAATTATACTAAAACTATACTAAGATCAGAGATTTCCCATATTTTTTCCAGAAAGGCTCTCGACTATCTAAATGCAATGGAGTTGGAATAGCAAGTATAACATTTAAAGAAATGGCTTCTTATTGTTAAAAGCCCACCATCCATCTTATGATAACAAATTCGAAAGGAATCTTAGCAACTGCAAATAGCTTCTAGCTACCTAGGGTCTCTGTAGAACAAAGGTCTCAAGGACAAGTGCAAGGGAGTGTGTGGGTTTTGGGTCTGTCATATTTGCTTCTCCTGACATACCAATTCCAATATGTGCATGTGTGCACATGTGCTTCCAAGCATTTTTATTTGTTTGTTTCTAGTCCTTATCCTAAACACTGTTATTGCTATTAAATTTTAAGCCTTTTTAATTTTGTGAAGGCAAAAAGTGGAAACCTAATAAACACATGCTTATGTAAAAAACAAACAAAAAAGCCCCCAAGCATTTATAGTTACATTACTTGCCATGTTGCCATGTTTTGTTTCTATAACATGTTACATGAATAAAATAATTTAATACCACTGACAGAGTTTATTTTCCCAATGAAGAAATTGGTTGATTTATAGCAGATTGGAGCATAGATCTAGGTCTCTGATCTCCTAGCCCAGTATGTTTTAAGCCACACCATCTCGTCTCTGTCATCTTCTTTACAAGAAGACCTGAGTTATATTTTTGTGATATTGTAGTTATCCTGGGAGGTTCTCTGCAATGGGGAGACTGGTAACTTTTCTTTAACAATATATGGATTGATATTTACCAGAAAGGAGCTTTATCATAAACAAAAAGGCAAAGATATGTTAAATGACTGGTTACCATAATATATATTCCAATATTGTATTTCTAGGACATTGTCCTACTGTGTTATTTGAAAATGTTGGCACATACATCAACTCTGCTCCACTGATATCCCTGACTCACCTGAGACCAAACAAGGGGACCAGAGGCCTGCAGTCTGCCCGCATTCCAGTTTTGGATTATGAATCTCAAGTTACTCTTATTTTACCAAATTTGATTCTGTGTTCATATTCTGACTTGACAGAACTTCTAGGAATCTTAATGATTTCCCCAACTTTGAATGCAGATTGTTTGGGATTTGATGAATTTCTGCTTTATGGTCCAGATAAAAATGAGGTTATATACAGCCTTTAGGTTTTACCAAAGCAAAGTAATTGTTTTACTCTGAGAATTTTCACATCTAGGATTCGGGGTCACACTTAACGCTTGTCACTGTGCCAAAGGCATTGTCTCTGATTTACGGTCACCAGCGAAAATTTTCAGTTGGGGTTCCATTTCAAGGTATCTGGATTGAAGTTGATATCATTTTGCACATCTATGAGCTGACAGATCTTTCCAATCATTCTCTAGTACACTCCCATTAAGCACTTGTGACACGTAGGGGACTTGCTTAATACTATAAAGGGTACAAACTTGGAGAGGCGCCTTGCAAAAGCATAGTTGAGTAATGGGTTTCCTAAGGCGGGTGCTTCTCTACTACTTACTATTGGTGGTTACATTTGTACTCACCCTGCTGTCCACTCATCTATAGAGGGTTACTAGCATGTGAGCTACTTTATAAGCTAAATACTTGATTCGGGGGCTAATTTGGTCAATATATACATATATATTTTTCCCCTTAACTTATTTTTCTTTCTTTCTTTCCTTTTAAAAAGGCTTTGCAATCAGTTTGGATTTCTTTCAAAGGATTAGCTATGGTATCTGCACATAATTCTGCCAGATCCTGGGCCAATTTTTTGTGTTTTTCAAGGGTGAACGTGTGATGTTGTTACAAATCAAATAATGATAAGGCTTTGTCTTATTGAGTGCAATTTATGTAATCTGTTTTAATAGATGACAGGGATTATATGGTCAAATAAACTCTTTTTGATTCTCAACTCTCATTGTAGCTTGTTTTACAACTAGAGATTTGAGATACTACATCTTAAGCAGTGAAATTATTTCTTCAGTCTAATTCTATTAAGCTTACAAAAAACTTACAAAACCTGAGTTTAAAATGAATAAATAACTTCAACTATGCAAATCGGAACTTGAAGTGGGGGAGGAATGAGGTTTTGCCTATGTTTTTTATTTATGTGGTAAAAACAGAACATGTATGTTTGCATTCTAAAAATATAGGTTTAAATTACAACCAGGACAATCTTTGTTAGTATATTAACCTTTTAGAACTTTAGATGCTTCACCAGGAAAATGAATTTGACAATTCCTATGTATTAGAGTTGTTTTAAGGGTTTGCTAATATGTATTACACAGAAGATAATGATGAAGATTAGCTGTTATCTCTTTGTTTTTCCTCAAAACTTCTTTCTTTAAAAGGGACATACCTATATTCACATTACTAAAACATGAATCCACAGAATGCTATTGCCTAGGTAGTATAGGTTTTGTAGAAGATAGATTTAGCCCTATGTTATAACTAAAGAGACATTTGGAAAGCAAAGACTTTATTTTCTGAGAACAAAGATATTTTATTATCAGTTGCAGCAAGATTGTGCCAATCAGCAGTCTTTCATAGGAGTCTTTATAGTACACTTGGCTAGATTACATGGGCTTAAATTCGTGTTCAACCACATTCTAGCATATGGTCTTAGAAAAGGAGTTTGTCTTCTGTGCCTCAGTTTTCTTACTGTGAAATGTCAGATAAATACGCACCTTTCTCCATACAGTTATTATAAGCATACACTGAGATAATAAAAGCCTGGCTCTTTGAACATGATAAAAAAGATAACTTCTTATATTTTGTATTATGGTAATATCTACTTGACCATGTGTTTATTTTTTGAGTAGATGTTGATGTCTTCTTATTCTAGCCACCTTTACATCACCAGCCGGGCTGAATGGAGTGAATAGCAGAGGTATGTTCAGGGCAGTGCATAACCCTGCCAGTGAGACTTCATACTCCAGGGTGGAAGTTGCCCTACAGGAAGGCATACCAGCACCACATTGGATGGGTGGTTTTGGAGAATTAATAATAAACAGGTAAAGAAGGAGGTACCTCATCAGGATATCTACACACATACTTCGTTTCTACAATTCCCCCCTTTTGTTAGTTTTGTCTAGGGGATGTATTGATAGGAGCAGTGGCTTACATGACTGTTAGCCTAAATCCGAGGGGCAGAGAAGATGTTCTCTACAGATATTTAGACAGTCACCATCCAGGGCTAGGATGATTACAGCTTCCCTAATGATTATGGTTAGTCCCCAGTGGTCACTGTGTACTAATCATTCGTATACCAGAAATTGTGACTAGTAGAATGTCATAATCTAATGTTCTTGAAGAGTCAAACCACAGCCAAAATTTTATGTCCTTCCTGGGATAGACCTGTAGGCAATGGAATGTCTACAACTGTGAAAGAAGAGGGTTGCTCCCTTTCATCAGCAGCCGTTAATTCTCAAAGGTAAATTTGAAAAATAAAAAGAGTAAAAAGTAAAATTTCATTTAATGATTATTTAAATTAATCATATACATTAAAAAAAAGTTACCTGTGTGAAAATATAAGTGTATACACACATAGAAACAAACATATATCCTAATAAATTTTCGATTGACAATAGAGTGAGTTTGGGCATACAGTATTTTAGATATTACTGAGTGGAAGTAATGAGCCTGAAACTACTAAAATTTTAAATGGCTCCTAAAGTTTATATAACCTCTCAGTGGCAGACTAGGTTTTAAAATTCACTCCTTGATTCCATTAAGTCCTAGAACTTAGTCCATTAAGCCATGCTACCTCCATTTAAAACCTATTACCAGATCTTTTACATGCTTAGCATTCAGTGTTTGGAGTAACTAAATGCAACACAACTGACTTGGCATCTTCCTAGACAGATGCAACATAATTGCACATATATCTACTCTTTCATCTTGTTATACGTTTTTGGTTTATAAATTAATAATGATCCTATATAGCTCAGAATATCTTTCTATGTCGTTAAAAAATGCTTTCTTTCTTGATTATTTCCAGAGTGACTGATGTTAATTTTGCAGCCTGTGCAGGCTGAACTGATATCTCTTAAATCACAGTGCTTGATAAAGGGAGGAGGTCAATAAGCCATGGGTCATTACAATTGTAGACCCATCCTAATTTATACTAATGACTAACAGGACTTGCAGCAAATAAGAGCCTGTGAATTGGAAAGTGAAATGGCTTGATTAAACACAATGAATTTTATGTGTTTGGGGACCACACAAAGAGAATACTAATTTTGATGTCATCTGTCTCTGACAGAGAAACTGCCAATACAGAAAACAGAGGATGGCTTATGAATAGCTTTTGTGAATAAGGGTGTTTGTAGGCTCATAACAAATCAGGTCCTATTACAGTGAACTCCATGGGAATCTCATTGTGGTCGCTATACTGCACTTTTGATAAAGTAATGTCTGAAATAATCAGTTGGGGTATTTTTGTTATAAAGCCTATTGACTTAACCTATAGATGAAGTATGGTTTAGTTACTTTCTATGGGAATCAGCACATAAATATTCTTCTTAGTGTTTCTTTTTTATTAGGATATAGCAGGAACATCAAGAGCTATGTGACTAAAGGGAGCCTGAGGCTTCAAAGTCCTTCCTAAGAATTATCTTATTACTATAGTCCCTAACCAAGGGCGCAACTGCTGTCCCTTAGAACCGTTTGAGAAAGGTAGGAAAAACCCACGATTCTGTCCAAAAAACAAGTGGATTTAGTATATTGACATTTCCTAACTCCAGGAGATTTCTATATTATCTACTGATACTAGCTTGTAATATACTCCGTGTGTGTGTACATGTACATGAACATGTGTTTGTGTGTTGGGAAGTGGAAATACACAAGGTGAATTTCAAAAGAAAGATTAATCTGTGCCCTTCACTAAAATGAGCCTATCCTGTGGCCAGATAAGATACAATACACTTGACAATGTTTTAGTTTTAGCCTCAGCAATTTCAAAGAAGTGCAAAAAGAATGGAGGGAAAAGGCAAAGACTCTTTAGGTGTGGAGTGATAAAACTATTTATTAGTGTCCTTACAGTGTTATATCAGTTTCTACAAGGCAGTGTGGAGATGGAGCTCTTGTAGTCTCTAATTATAGCATTTATTATCAGTCTTGGCTTAGCACAAAGGTACCAAAAATACCTTTGGTATTAATTTCAGGTCTCTGATACTATCTCTGGCAGGTATGTACAGACTAGTTAGAGAGAAAAAGGGCAGGGGTCCTTAGAAGTTTGTGTAGAGAGCTGTGACTAGCAATTCTAAAACCATCCCTACTGCCACAGACAGAAGACCTCTGGTTGGAAAATCAAGAACTTACACCCTGGTGTTGAGAAGCGAGCCCTTTCAAAGACATTGACTGAAGTCTTTTCTAAAGAATGACCCATGTATTCTTGAGAGAACACAGCAATCAATCATCGGTTAAGTATTGAGTGTGTCTGTACACATAGATGTAGGTCTAGACACAGAGACAGACAGAGGGGAGAGAGAAGGCACAGTACCCTGGAATATCTGCAAACATCAATTGGTGCTGCCTCAGAAATAATGCTCATTGTATTGAAAGTGATGTCTGATACCTCAGGGTAAAAAATATGAATAAACTGGGTATATAGTTCTTAGGATATTAAAATAGATAATTTATATGACCCATTATTAGGGAGGATATTTAGATAAAAGGTACTATTCAATTGAACATATCTCTCACATAGGCTGCCTATCTGAAGATGACTCTCACCAAAACAAAAAACAAAACAGAAATGAAACAATCCCTCCAAACACCTCCTGGAATAATAGTGCTTGACTTAGAACTAATGATTCAAGTCCCAGCAGTATACCGGTAGGGATGAACATATATGTTCACACCCAAGTAGTTACCTATGGTGGAAATCGCTCAAGATGTGGTTTGGGTTGGGAGGTGGGATTCTTCTTCCTCTCTGCTTCCTCCCCACTTCCTCCTCTTTGTCTTTTTCTTGTTCTTCTTTAACTAGGTCTTTTGGTTAGATCTGCTTTAAACAAAAGATACATACTTAGAATCAATTACTTAGGAATAATATCAATTGGTGAAAATGAAAACATCTGGTACAATTTTCCTTTTACCTCTGGCATAAATTCAAAGAACACAGTATAAAGGTAATATCCTTCCCACACTATTTACCAATTCCTTTTTTTACATTTTACAGTTTTCTTACATGTACACGTGTACATATATATTTGTCTCTTTAAAAGAAATTTACTTTTATCACCAGAAATATATGTTACAGAATGTTCTTTTTTAAGCATTTAAAAAAAAAGACAATCATTATAAAAGATGAAGAGAGAAATATTCAATCTTACTTCAACCTTCTTCCCCACTACGCGTCCCACTGTTTAGGTGCTCAGTTTATGTATTTCTAGGTTCTTCAAGTGGATCTTTATGCTTTACACATAATACATACCTCCAGTAGCTGATCATGCAACCTTAAGAATTGTCTGTTTTTCGTATTCTCTTCAACCTTTCTCCTGTCACTGGCTACATTATGATTTGTGTATTGTCTTTGTTTATAACATATTCTTTCACCATCATTACTATTAATATCCTAAGAACTATATACCTTTGTTTGGCCTTAGTTCTATGTTTTAGAGATTTTAAATGCTCACCATCATGTGTTTAAATGTTGTCTCTATTTGTGATTTCATTGGGTGGACTTCTTTTTTTTGCTTTATTCAAGCCAAGTTTGAAGATTATACGCCTTGAATTCTTGCATGTTTCTTTTTTTTTAATTTTTATTAAATCATAATTGTGTACATTGGTGCAATCATGGGGCACAATGTGCTGACTTTACATACAATCTGAAATATTTTCATTGAACTATTTAACATAGCCTACATGGCCTTTTAATCACTATATGA
>CAUYRH010071358.1:0-18642 GCA_963574655.1 Perodicticus potto
CTGTAGTCCCAGCTACTTGGGAGGCAGAGGCAGGAGACTCGCTTGAGCCCAGGAATTGGAGGTTGCTGTGAGCTATGATTCCATAGCACTCTATCCAGGGTGACAGCTTGAGGCTCTGTCTCAAAAAAAAAAAAAAAAAAAAAAGAAGTTTAAAGGCTGGGCGCCTGTGGCTCAACTGGCTAAAGTGCCAGCCACGTACACCTGAGCTGGCGGGTTCGAATCCAGCCCGGGCCCGCCAAACAACAATGACGGCTGCAGCCAAAAAATGGTCGGGCGTTGTGGCAGGTGCCTGTAGTCCCAGCTACTTGGGAGGCAGAGGCAAGAGACTCGCTTGAGCCCGGGAATTGGAGGTTGCTGTGAGCTGTGATGTCATAGCATACTCTATCCAGGGTGACAGCTTGAGGCTCTGTCTCAAAAAAATAAAATAAAAATGGCTGGGTGTTGTGGCAGGCGCCTGTAGTCCCAGCTACTTGGGAGGCAGAGGCAGGACACTCACTTGAGCCCAGGAATTTGAAGTTGCTGTGAGCTGTGATGCCACTGTACTCTATCCAGGTTGACAGCTTGAGGCTCTGTCTCAAAAAAAAAGAAGTTTGAAAAAGAAAATGAGTTTTACTCTATGTGAAAAGTAACATTCCATATCACTAAAGGCAAGATAAATTATTTAATAAATATAAGTGGGACACTTGGTTGAAACTAATTTTTTTTTCTTTCAGATTAATGTGAGGGTACAATTAGGTTACAGTGTTTGCATTTGTTAGGTAGAGTTCCTGTTGTAGTTGTGTCCCGCACACTTACGAAGGTATGCCACACACCCTTACATTGTGTCCCATTAAGTGGGGCACACCAATCCACCTCCCTCCTACCCTCACCTTCCCTTCTTTCCCCTCCCTCCATCTTGAATTGAATTGAGTTTTTCTCTTATGTGGGCATGTATTAGATCATCTACTGGCTTCATATTAGAATTGAGTACATTGGATACTTGGCTTTTCCATTCTTGTGATACTTTACTAAGAGGACTATGTTTCAACTCCAGGTGAATACAAAGATGTAAAGTCTCCTTCTTTTTAATGGCTGAATAGTATTCCATGGTATGCATATACCACAGGTTATTAATCCATTCCTGGGTTGATGGGCAGGGCATTTAGGTTATTTCCACACATTGGTAGTTGTAAATTGAGGGCATTTAGGTTATTTCCACACAGTAGTAGTTGTAAATTGAGCTGCGATAAACAATCTAGTGCAAATGCCCTTATCATAATGATTATTTTTCTTCTGGGTAGATGCCTAGTAATGGGATTGCAGGATCAAATAGAAGGTCTGATTGCAACTAATTTTAATGTTAAACATGCTGAAGTACGTAGGAGAAGCTATAAAAAAGAAATACCAAGGATGAGATTGAGTTGACAGTATAATGGCCTGAGTAGATATCAAAGGCAATCTCTGGAGGGAACATATCTTCAGTGAATACAATGAACTCATAAATTCCCCAGTAGAAAAAGGGCAAATATATGGCCAAATTCATTTGAAGTGAATGAAATATAAAAACTAGAAAACGTAAGATAGTCATACAGAAAATAAACTTTTAAAATATAAGCGTATTTGTGTATCTTTCTTGATAAAAGAAGAAGGCGTAAATTTTGCCCTATACATAGTGTTGAATATCAGATAGCCATATTAAATGATGATTACAGAGGATTTTAATGACTTAGATACTTGGGATAAGTGGCTAGAACAGTGCCTGGCACTTGATGGGCAGTCAGTGAATATATAGAATGCCTGTATATATATATTGTAAACAGCCAGTTGGCCAAGTGCCCTAATTTACAAATATCTCTTACACATCAGTGAGTAAAAACAACCCATTTGGGAAATAATAGTGAAAAACATTAGCAAGGATTTCACCTGTAGAAAGAAGGTCAATTTTAATAAATGAATGAAGATTAAGGTGATAGTAAAGAGTTTTCACTTGGAGTATATAGTAAAAGATTAGTGGATATCCTGGTGTGCTTGTAACACCTGTACATGCACACACAAAAACAACAAAATTTGATCCAAGTGTTGGTAAGCGTAGGCCACTGTTAGGAGTATCTATCAATACACAAAGTTAGGGTTATTAGTGTTTATTGTGTGTTATAGGAATAAGGAACTTTGGTAATTAATGCATTGAAACCTATTTTGGCTTTTTTATTCTTAAGCAATAAGATCTCTTGGGGCAGCACCTGTGGCTCAGTGAGTAGGGCACCAGCCCCATATGAGGGTGGCAGGTTCAAACCCGGCCCTGGCCAAACTGTGACAAAAAAATAGCCAGGTGTTGTGGTGGGCGCTGGTAGTCCCAGCTGCTCGGGAGGCTGAGGCAAAGAGAATTGCCTAAGCCCAGGAGTTGGAGATTGCCATGAGCTGTGATGCCACAGGACTCTACAGAGGGCAACAAAATGAGACTCTGTCTCTAAAAAAAAAAAAAGAAAAAGAAAGAAGGTCTCACAGCATTAATAGTGGGCATATGACCTGTTAAAGCATACCTATATGATTTACTAATGCGTTATTTTTCCTCTGTCTTTTTTTATTAAGGCATCATCTCTTTCAACATATAAAATAGCAGAACAAGATTTTTCTTACTTCTTCCCTGACGATCCTCCCACATTTATCTTTAGTCCTGCTAACAGACGAAGAGGGAGACCTCCGAAACGAATATCTGTTAGTCAGGTAAGTAGAGAATTGATTAAAAACTACATTTTAGCTGTTAATAAAGCAGTTTTCAGGATCCAGAGCTGTGTTTGGCTCTCCTCACCCTTATAGCCTGTAGGAAGAAACCTACTGCTTCACAAAAAATGAGTGTGTATTATATGTTGATAATTGCTTAGCAGCTTATACACATGGCTCTCCTATTAAAGGGATTTTATTTCAAAGTAGAAGCAAGCATATAAGGACTTAACTGAAATAAATAGCGGGATGAAATATGGGGAATAAACTATAGAATGGAAGTGTAAAATAAAGAACATTAAGTTCTAACTGGCAGATGTTATGGAGTGCTTTAAGAAAGTAATAAATGGGCCAGGCATGGTGATGCACATCTGTAGCCCAGCTACTTGGGAGGCTGAGGCAGGAGAATCACTTGTGTCCAGGAACTAGAGGTTGCAACAAGCTATGATGATGATCACTGCACCCTTCCCAAGGCAACAGAGCAAGACCCTGTCTCCAAAAAAAGGAAGAAAGAAAGAATGGAAATCAATGGTGCTTGAACTAGACAAAACATAAGATTTCTAATGATGAGGCAAAGAGATGGGAAAGGTATTAAGGTATTAGAGGCAGAAGGAAGAACATGAACATGGGTTAGAAGGGATTCATTTGTATAGCATCAGTAAGTTTTATAGTTGTAGGATGGCTGAACTGTAAGTATATAGAAAGATGTAATGGGCATGTAGTTATTTTTGAGACTCCCTAATTTCTGTGTATAATCAAAATGATACCAAAATGTTCTTTCCATAATAATATCCAATTTGCTTAAATATTTAATGCTTTGTCTTATGTAGGGACTTAAAATGGCTTTAGCCCAAAAGTGGTGACCTAAATCTAAGCAAATAACAGTGTACAAATTCAGAATGCAAAGTAAATCTTCTCTAAGGAAAACAACTTATGGAGTTTTAGAACAGAAGAAGGGGCAGTGTAGGGTGCATACTGTGTTTAATTCTGTGCTCATATCCCAATTTATCTTTCTCGTCTTTAGCAATAGGGAATTTTCCTCCTTCAGGTCATCGCCATTCCTCAGTTCAGGGAGCAAGGACACTATGAAAGCTTCTGGAATTGGGCAACTAATAACTTAGATGCAATTGCCTGAGTTAGAGAATATTTATTTTGGGTTATTCTAATTGTTTAATCCCATCTTTTTATTTTTTTCTCTTGCCCTCATTCTGCACATTGACTTGTTTTCTTCTGCTAGTTATGGATTGCTCATAGCTGTTATGATTTGCAAGACAGGTTCCTACTGCTTCTAAGTGTAGTTTATAGCACATTCAGCATCATTGGGGCATTTGTTTGTTGAAGAATCTTAGAGTCTTTTACAGGTTTGGGTTAAGTGTTGGCTAAAAGAGTTAGCTGTAAGAAGAAAGTGAAAAACCTTAGAGAATGTTGTATCTACTGTTCTTCCTTTCCTTTTCCCCATGCCCTTTAGTTTCTCTTCTTGGTCCTTTATTTTTAAGCCAGACTCTCACTATGTTGTCCTTGGTAGAGTGCGGTGACATCACAGCTCTCAGCAACCTCCAACTCTTGGGTTTAAGAGATTTTCTTACCTCAGCCTCCCAAGTAGCTGGGACTATAGGCACCCACCACCACAATGCCCATCTATTTTTTTTTTTTTTTGTAGAGACAGAGTCTCACTTTATCACCCTGGGTAGAGGGCCATAGCATCACACAGCTCACAGCAACCTCCAACTCCTGGGCTTAGGTGATTGTCTTGCCTCAGCCTCCCAATAGCTGGGATTACAGGCGCCCGCCACAATGCCCAGCTATTTTTTTGTTGCAGTTTGGCCGGGGCTGGGTTTGAACCCGCCACCCTCGATATATGGGGCTGATGCCCTACCTGCTGAGCCACAGGCGCCGCAGCCCATCTATTTTTTGGTTGTAGTTGTCATTGTTGTTTGATGGGACTGAGCCAGGTTCGAACCTGCCAGCCCTGGTGTATGTGGCTGGCGTCCTAGCTGCTGAACTGCAGGTGCCAAGCCTCTTCTCGGTACTTTCTTAATGGCAAATTTGAAAATTTTCTACCCCAGATGAAGCCTGTTTCCTTTTTCCAAATAGTTTTCAATACAATAAACTACATTTGATTTTGTTCCTACTGTATACTTAAGCACTTTATTATCTGTATTATCTTCTTTAAGCCTCAAAATAGCTTTTCAAAAAAGATAGGTGAGGCATAGTAGTGTGTGCCTATAGTCTCAGCTACTCTGGAGGCTAGGTTGGGAGGATACCTTGAGCCCGTGAGTTCAAGTCCAGCCTTGGCAACATACTAAGACACTCCCTATCTTAAAAAAAAAGTGGGAGCAGGGCGCAGTGACTCTCGCCTGTGATCCTAGCACACTGGAAGACCAAGACAGGTGGATTGCTTAAGCTCACGAGTTCGAGACCAGCCTGAGCAAGAGTGAGACTCCATCACTAAAAATAGCCAGGCATTGTGGTGGGTGCCTAGAGTCCTAGCCACTTGGGAGGCTGGGGCAAGAGAATCACTTGAGCCCAAGAGTTTAAGGTTGCTGTGAGCTGCGATGCCATGGCACTCTACCAAGGGTGACAAAGTGAGACTATCTCAAAAAAAAAAAGAATGGTTTTGAGACTCTGTCTCCAAAACATAAAAAAAAGGTAGGCTCTCATTTATAGATGAAAAGATAAGGTTCAGCGCCCCTAGGTCTGCAGTTAGGGCAGCAGCCACTTACCCAGGCCTGCTAAACCCCAATGACAACTACAACAACAAAATAGCTGGGCATTGTGGTGGGTATCTGTATTCCCAGCTACTTGGGAGGCTGAGGCAAGAGAATCACTATCACTTAAGCCCAAGAGTTTGAGGTTGCTATGAGCTGTGATGCCACAGTGCTCTACTGAGGGGAACTTAGTGAGATGCTGTCTCAAAAAAAAAAAAAAAAAAAAGAAAGAAAGAAAAGAAAAGATAGGCTCTGAGAGATTAATTCAGTTTTCTCAAAGTAACCTAACAAAAGTTGGGATTTAAAGTAGCCTCATGTTCTTTTTACCTTGCTTTAGTGATGGAGTATAGTGTTGATAGTGTTATCTATTGACTTTCTAGCCATTTTAGTTTTCAATATGGGATAACTAAAGTTTAGAATGTTTAATTACCTCTTCTATTTTCCAACTCCAATTGAATTATAACTATCTCTTTTGGTTGTTTAGAATTTCCATCAGAATTTAGCCAAATTCTGAGATTCATAAAATGTGTACTTAGAATCCTGAACTTCCAACTATTATAAAGCAGTCTCACATTATAATTATGTAATATCTGACTTCCCTATTACACTGTAAGCTTTGTGAGAGTAGGGACCACATCTGTCTTGTTTATTACCACTGTTAGTACTATGCCTGGCACATGCTAGGTACTCAAATATTTAAGTGGATTATTTATGTTTTATTATATTTATAAGATAAAAGATAATAAGAATACTAGAAAAATCAGGTTACAGACATTATTCTCACAAGAAATAAAGTAAAAATAAAATTTTGACATTGGGACGGCACCTGTGGCTCAGTGAGTAGGGCGCCAGCCCCATATACTGAGGGTGGCGGGTTCAAACCCAGCCCCGGCAAAACTGCAACAAAAAATAATCTGGGTGTTGTGGTGGACGCCTGTGGTCCCAGCTACTTGGGAGGATTAGGCAAGAGAATCACCTAAGCCCAAGAGCTGGAGGTTGCCATGAGCTGTGACACCATAGTACTCTACAGAGGGTGACAGAGTGAGACTTTGTCTCTAAAAAAAATAATAAAATAAAGTAAAATTTTGACATTGTTTAATTTTGGCTACAAGAATATTTCTGATACATCTTTTCTCCAACATTTTTATTTTTTAAATTTTTCTAGAGATGAGCTCCTACTTCCTGAGTAGTTAGGAATGTAGGCATGTGCCCCTGCCCCCAGCTAAATTTTTGATTTTTTTGTAGAGGCAGGGTCTCACTGTGTTGTCCAAGCTAGTGTCAAAAAGTGATCCTCCTGGCTCAGCCCCCATAGCACAGTGGTTACAGTGCCAGCCACATACACCAAGGCTGTCGGGTTCAAACCTGGCCAGGGCCAGCTAAACAACAATGACAGCTACGACAAAAACAACAAAATACAGCTGGGCATTGTGGCAGGCGCCTCTGGTCCCAGCTGCTTGAGAGGCTGAGGCAAGAGAATTGCTTAGGCCCGGGAGTTTGAGGTTGCTGTGAGCTGTGACGCCTCAGCACTCTACCAAGGGTGACAAAGTAAGACTCTGTCTCAAAAAAAAAAGTGATCCTCCTAACTTGACCTCCTAAAGTGCTGGTTTATAGGCATGAGCCACTGTGCTTGGCCCTCTTTCACATTTGATAGCTATACCATCTAGTTCATAAGGTAACCTGGAACATTTTGTTCTTCTAGTGCATATTTGTAAGGCTCTCTCTATATGTGTATATTACAAATTATTTATCCTGGGATATTCTTATACTAATTTGTAGAACATAACTCATGTTCTGTTTATTACTATGATTAGTGCTATTAAAAGTTAATATATCCGGCGCGGCGCCTGTGGCTCAACGGGCTACGGCGCCAGCCACATACGCATGAGCTGGCAGGTTCGAATCCAGCCCGGGCCCGCCAAACAACAATGATGGCTGCAACCAAAAAATGGCCAGGCGTTGTGGCGGGCACCTGTAGTCCTAGCTACTTGGGAGGAGGAGGCAAGAGACTCGCTTGAGCCCAGGAATTGGAGGTTGCTGTGAGCAGTGATGCCACAGCACTCTATCTAGAGTGACAGCTTGAGGCTCTGTCTCAAAAAAAAAAAAAAAAAAAAAAAAGTTAATATATCCGGCTCGGTGCCTGTGGCTCAACGGGCTAAGGCGCCAGCCATGTACACCTGAGCTGGTGGGTTCGAATCCAGCCCGGGCCCACCAAACAACAATGATGGCTGCAACCAAAAAAAAAAAAAAAAATGGCCAGGCGTTGTGGCGGGCGCCTGTAGTCCCAGCTACTTGGGAGGCAGAGGCAGGAGACTCGCTTGAGCCCAGGAGTTGGAAGTTGCTGTGAGCTGTGATGCCACAGCACTCTATCCAGGGTGACAGCTTGAGGCTCTGTCTCAAAAAAAAAAAAAAAAAAGTTAATATATCCTTTATAATAAAAATTCATTTTAGTATAAAGAAGGTCTAATTGGTGGAGATCTACATTTTTTGTGTTTTATTTTTACTATGATCACTAAGCAAGCCATCAGTTTGTATAATTTGTGCTTTACAATTTTAGTTTCTTGGTTTGTTTTGTAGGAGGACAGCGTTTCTACTAAACAGACTGTTGCAGGTTACAGGAATAAAGGTATTAAAGAAAGAGACAAACTTTTGAAACAAGAAGAAGTGAAATCACTAGGTAAGTTAACATTTCTAAAAACTGATTAGGAAGAAAAAAGACTGTTCTCTGCCAAGTTGGGGATAGTTCTAAAATAACATTTCTCAGGCTTGGCATCCGTAGCAAAGTGGTTATGGCGCCAGCCTCATATAGCAAGGGTGGCGGGTTTGAACCTGGCCCGGGCAGCTAAACAATGACAACTGCAACAAAAAATAGGTGGGTGTTGTGGTGGGCGCCTGTAGTCCCAGCTACTCAGGAGGCTGAGGCAAGAGAATTGCTTGAGCCCTAGAGTTTGAGGTTGCTGTGAGATGTGACGCCACAGTATTCTACAAAGGGTGACATAATGAGACTCTGTCTCTAAATAAGTAAATAAATAAATAAAATAACACTTTTTCGAAGTGTAAGTATTTTTTCTCTCAGATAACCTTTTTTTCTTAATAAGACCTATTCATCCCTTAAAATGATATTTCAAGGTATAACACATTTCCTATAAAATTGCTTAATACTAGATTCAATAGAAGTTGGAGTTTCCAGGGCTTAAAACCTGGGGCCATTTTGTTTGATTCACACAGCCTTTTAAAACATTGCTTTCCCACCTTGAGTATACACATGAATAACTTGGGGTCTTGTTAAAATGAAGAGTCTAAATTAGTAGGTCCGGTGGGGGGGGTGGTGATTCTGCATTTTAACAAAGTGATAATTATGCTGCTGTCTTCAGATCACACTGTGAGTGTCAGGGCTTGCTTACTAAGGCAGGGATGTTTGGCCTAGCGCTATAGTCTGTCTGAAGCTCAGCCAATTTGCTTTTCTCATTTTCATCATATGCTGGTACCCTCCAGGAATTTTGTTTCTACTAGTCTCATTTAACCTTAAATTATTTCAGGGGTCTGTTGTTGTATCAAAATATGCCAAGTGTTGCTTTCTGTCTGTATACAGTTCTAAGTTTGATTTTTTTCCACAGCTTTTGAAAAGGCTAAATTAAAAAGAGAAAAAGCCGATGCCCTAGAAGCAAAGAAAAAAGAAAAGGAAGATAAAGAGAAAAAGCGGGAGGAATTAAAGAAAATTATTGAAGAAGAGAGACTAAAAAAAAAAGAAGAAAAAGAGAGGCTTAAAGTAGAACGAGAAAAGGTATTCATTTAAGTATATTAGCTATGTCCTGTACTTGATCTTAGCTAAAAAGCCAAGAAACGATGCTCTCTACAGATAATAATGTTACTTTAAATATTTAAATTCATGGTAAATTTCCAAATGCTTTCTTTCATTGTCATTTATGAATGCATAGAACATTGATACTGCTTTATCTCCCTTTTGCTTTGGAAAATTTAATAAATGATTTAAGTTTCAACATACACCTACATACCTTTATATCTCACTTAAACCCCCTTTTAAAATACTTTTAAGTGATTATCTTCATTATTTAGATGATATAGGTAAAACTTTAAAAGACAAATATGTAGTTTGAAAAATGTTATAGATTCTATGACTAACAAATTTATTAGTGTTCTTATCTTTCTTGAAAAATAAGGTGTCTATAATGATAAGAGTTTTCTACAAATCTTTGTTTATGGACTTCCGTGGTAGATATTTTCAGAGAACTCTATAGCTGGTTTCCTCCATAGTCTTTCTTAGGTTTTTGTGGGATATTCACAGGTAGCCTTAGAGAATCATGTTATACACTGTGCTTATTTAAATTGTGTATAGTTTCTTGAATTTTTTTCAAATAATCCACTGAGGTGGTGTTGGAGAGCTAAGAAATGTTTACACCAGAAAATGTAGAGAACAGAAAAATCATCTATCATCTAATGGTAACATTTAGAGATAGAATTAATACTTTGATTAATATATTTACAGTGCTTATTCTGGGCCTTAAAAAAAGATATTATCCCCCATTTATAATTTTATATACTTTTTTTCATCTAACATCATCATAAGTAATCTGTCATGCTATTAAATAATCTAAGTGAAATTTTTAGTGACTGCATAATAATTCATTAAATAGCTATAGCTAAATGCTTTACAATTTTTTGTTGTTGTTGTTACAGTTTTTAGCGAGGGTCAGGTTTGAACCCACCACCTCCTGTATATGGGGCTGGCGCCCTAGTCCTTGAGCCACAGGTGCCACCCATGCTTTACAATGTTTTGCTCATAAATAATACTGCTGTGTTCAAATTTCTGTATAAAGTTGTTCTTTTTTTAAAGACTATGTCCCAGGTTAAATTTGTAGAAGTAAAATAATAGGTCAAAGGGCAAGACCATTTAAAAAACTTCTATACACATACATAGCTAAGTGTTTTCAAAACATGCCTATTTACACTCTTAAGAACAATGAATAAGAATGCTCATTTTACAATTGCAAAGACATGGATTCATGTGAATCTCGAAAGTAACAAATGTATTACGAATATAAAGAGAGATTTTATTTTGGATACTCTAATAGTGTACTTGCTTTGATAGGATCTAATTGATTTGACGTAGGAGAGAGCTACTATAGGCAGAGTCAGATTAAATTAATACTTATTCAGGAGCTTATCTGTGCCAGAGATTTTTAAGTCTTCAGACATTATTATTATTATTTTTATTTTTTAATTTTTTTGTAGAGACAGAGTCTCACTTTATCGCCCTCGGTAGAGTGCCGTGGCGTCACACAGCTCACAGCAACCTCCAACTCCTGGGCTTAGGAGATTCTCTTGCCTCAGCCTCCCAAGTAGCTGGGACTACAGGCGCCCGCCACAATGCCCTGCTATTTTTCTGTTTTGCAGTTCAGCCGAGGCCGGGTTTGAACCCACCACCTTCGGTATATGGGGCCGGCGCCCTACTCGATGAACCACAGGTGCCGCCCTTCAGACATTATTTTTATAGGTATTATTAATCTTTTTTTTTTTTTTCAGGAACGAGAGAAATTACGTGAAGAAAAGCGAAAATACATAGAATACTTAAAACAATGGAGTAAACCTAGAGAAGATATGGAGTGTGATGATCTTAAGGTATGAACATGTTACGTGATGTTTCTCGCAGGCATGTTTCATATGCCCTATGCATATTTGCTCATATTTATTTTACTTAATAGTGGCCTCTTTTCTTTATATCTAACTGAGAGGAAATAGCCAAATAAACAAATTTTTATACTTAGAATTCCAGGGTAGCATTATTAGTGTTTTATAACGAGCTTTGATAAGGTTTCCTATTCTGCAGAAACAATCGATCAGTTGTATGATCCTTCATAATTCAATAACCACGGTAGCCAGGCATGCATTCAACTTGATTCTTAGGAAAGGGTTATGCCTATTTCCAGAAATAACCAGAGTATCTAAACCAAACTAATTAATCTCAGCTTTTAAGGAATCATTCCTAAATCAGTAGATGGTGGGTTAATTATGTTCCATAGCATAAGGAAATACTGCATTGAAGACAGTATTTCACAGCTAATTTGACTTCAGAACCTAGGTTAAAAGACCCTCTTACCTAATTCTTTATACCCTCACATTAATCTGAAATTTAAAAAAAAGAAAATAAAAGAAACCCTCTTAACTAGGAAATCTTGTCAGGAGTACATTTCAGCCTAAAGTTGTGTTCTTAGTTTGAGGAAAGAAAAGGTCCCTTTCTCACTGTCCCTTCCAAGAAACTGATTTGGTAAAGTTGGAATAAGTTCAAGATATTTATAATTTTACAAGTTCCAAAGATGACTGTGATAACCTCCAGGTTTAAGAACCACTAGTCTACCTGAAATAATTTTTTTTTTTTTTTGCGGTTTTTTTTATTTTGCTTTTAATTTCAGCTGGCTTTCACTCTTCTTAGTTTAGAGGTTTTTTGTTTTGTTTTTTTTTTCCTTTTTTCCTTTAGCAATTCTCTTGCCCATGACCTCCCAAGTAGCTGGGATTACAGGCGCCCGCCACAACGCCCAGCATCTTCTTTTCTGTTAGTAGAGAAGGGGTCTTTTATCTGGCTCACTCAGGCTTATGTTGGTCTCGAACTCTCCAAGCACAGGAAATCCACCCGCCTCGGCCTCCCACAGCGCTGGGACTACAGGCGTGAGCCACCACGCCCAGCCAATTCTTAATAACTAGGTAAAGAGTATGTCGTGCCAAAAAAAAAAAAAAAAAAGAATATATCATACTTACCTATAAAATGTTCTATGCTTGGTTCAAATAGTTACATAAATTGTTTAATCTTTCAGGAACTTCCAGAACCAACTCCAGTGAAAACTAGACTACCTCCTGAAATCTTTGGTGATGCTCTGATGGTTTTGGAGTTCCTTAATGCATTTGGGGAACTTTTTGACCTTCAAGATGAATTTCCTGAGGGAGTAACCCTAGGCAAGTGCTCTGGTTATCTATTGCTGTGTTAGAGTTCATCCTTTAGCAGCTTAACAAAACAAATTGTCTCTCAAAGTTCTGTAGGGCCAGGGGACTTAGGTGTGATTCTCTCTTGGGGTATTGTGTGGGGTATTGTGTCTTTACATTCAGACAGTGCTAGGACTGGAGTCGTTCGAAGTCTTGACTGGCTGGGTATTCAGAATGGTCTTCATGCATGTGTATGGTACCTTGGTCTTCTTTATGTAGCCTTCTATTCCATCAGAGAATCTGATACTATGTGGTAACTGAGGGCTCCAAGAAGCAGGAAGCAGAAACTGCTAGCCCTCTTAAAGACTAGGCCTAGAACTGGCACAGCTTTGCTTTTTATATTTATTATAATTTTAATAATAGTATATTCTTCCATGATTGCATTAATGTACACAGCTATGATTTAATAATAAAAAAAGAGTATGTTCTTCAGGGGGGCTTTCAAATTCCTCAATTTCTCTTTATGAACTAAGTAGGGCATGAATCATTGTGCCTTACAGATCAAAGGTCTAACAATGCTGGTTTTGGTAAGAAGTTTAAGGAAGATGAATTAGATCAACATTTATTGATGATTTGGATACAAATATTAAGATTAATAATATCTAATCCTGATAATGACCTCTCCTATGCACTGTTTACTAATCAATAATATTCCACGTAACTCTCAAGAACAGTGTGTCAATAGCAAATCTTTGTGTTGTTATTCAACTTAGAGTAAAATGATAATTATTTAGATATGCCTTAATTTGTGCCTCAGATTGAAATTTAGATGAAATATTATGTTGATCTCCTAAGGCTATTTTGGCTTTCTTGAATGAGGTGACTTTGGCTTATGATTTCATTTTAATTTTGTTTTGGGTAATAATACTTGGCTCTGTTTTCATAAATGGACACTGAAGAAAATAGTTGCACATACTATTGTTGATTAAATGTTATTCCAGTGGAGTTGTTTTTTTTCAGTACCTGAACAGAACTTTAAATTCATTTTAAACATTTTATTCACAGAAGTTTTAGAGGAAGCTCTTGTAGGAAATGACAGTGAAGGCCCACTATGTGAATTGCTTTTTTTCTTCCTGACTGCAATATTCCAGGCGATAGCTGAAGAAGAAGAGGAAGTAGCCAAAGACCAAATAACTGATGCTGACACCAAAGGTCAGAGTTCAACATTATTACTGATTGAACAATAGTAGCTTTGTAGTGAAGTTTATTTTTGAAGGTTATTTTAAAATTAAGTTGGCCTTTCCACTTGTAAAAATATAGCTAGTTGTTCAGGTTACCTGGTATTGAATTATATACTAGTAACAAATTATCAGTTATTTTATAAAAACTTTGTTTAAATATAACCTATTTCTGATGACTTTAAAGATATTTTCCCCAGTCTGTCTTGCTTTTATTCTTGTAGATTTTTCCTATGATTTAAGAGCATTAAAGATTTTATTTACCAGTATCTGTAATTTCAAGAGATACTGCTGAATAGTGCTAATATTTTTTGCCACCACAAAGGAAATACTTTAATTGTTATTAATACTTTAAATTGAAAATACTACTGCTAATTTTATTTCAGATTTGACAGTTTTCAGGTCAGAATTAAGTAAAAGTTTATGTTTTTTATTTTGCTAATTAGTTTATACTGGAAATTTTGTTCCTTAAATTCTGTACTTTTAAATATCTAGAATTAGTATGTGGTACATGTTAATACAGGAATAATTTTTGAGGCAAATGCTTTTTTATTTTTAAAATAGTATCTTCACGGCTGGGTGCAGTGACTCATGCCTGTAATCCTAGCACTCTGGGAAGCCAAGACAGGTGGATTGCTTGAGCTCAAGAGTTCGAGACCAGCCTGAGCAAGAGTGAGACCTCGTCTCTACTAAAAATAGAAAAACTGAGGCAAGAGGATCGCTTGATCCCAAGCATTGAGGTTGCTGTGCTATGATGCCACGACACTCTACCCAGGGTGGCAGCTTGAGACTCCATCTCAAAAAAATAAAAATTAAACAAAAAAAAACTATCTTCACTATTTTGTTAAGATTTACCTCAATCAAGAAAATGTTAAGCATTTATTCTAAGAGATTGATTGGCCTTCCTGAGTTATACTCCATGAACTTTGGCACATATGAGATTTGGGGCCAGAAGCTTAATTAAACAATATTTGAGTGTATTACATAAAAAAATCACAATAATGGGTAGCACCTGTGGCTCAGTGAGTAGGGCACCAGCCCCATATACCAAGGGTGGTGAGTTTGAACCTGGCCCTGGCCAAACTACAACAAAAAAAATAGCCGGGTGTTGTAGTGGGCGCCTGTAGTCCTAGCTACTGGGGAGGCTGAGGCAAGAGAATCTCCTAAGCCCAAGAGCTGGAGGTTGCTGTGAGCTGTGATGCTACAGCACTCTACCGAAGACGACAAAGTAAGACTCTGTTTCTTTAAAAAAAAAAAAAATCACAATAATAACTCTTAGGAGGTGTCTCAGTAACAAGATGTTGGTGTAAAAAGATGGGATATTCTCCATTCAAATAGTTTTGTTGGGCTTGATAAATTCAAGCTTATCATAATTGGTCCCTGACAGAACAGGATATTAATTAATATGTATCTGATATCAGTTGCCTTTTGATTTTATGGCCTGAGTTCAAGTAAAATATTCTCTAAGAATTGCTAATCACCATAGTTTCCTTAGTAAGGCCTGTTAATTACCATAAGTTCCTTATTAGTCAATTAAAGGAAAATATTCCTTTAGCCTTTATGTCATATTTATTAATGACCAGTAACATTATTAGGGTTATTGTCAAGTCCTGGCCTTAATATGAGACACAAAGCTGTTTTCAGGATTTGAAGCAGATAAATTTTGTAGTTTGGGAAGTCATGATGGGAAAAAGAAGTGTGGTAAAGAGAATTTTGTGTTGGAAAATCAGCTAGCATAAGGGAAAAAAAATAGAAGCAATTGTTGGTGTTTGTATTCACATTATATTTCCTATTCATGATTTGTTTGATCTGTGATTTTTATAACTATTCCTGTATAAGACTGTCTATAAATATAATATGTATCTCTCCGAATAAGTATTGGCCACTAAAAAAAGGTTTTAATGCTCCATTTGAAAATACATATTTAAATGCTTAAAAAGACTTGGCATTTTTCACCCTTGTCTTACTTCCCTATTCTTATTGGCCGGATCTTACATGGTTTTTTCAGTTTTAATAAGGACCTTAGGCTGTTTCCCCAGGTATAACTATTTCTCCTCACGTGTGTTTTCTCATCTCAGTAGCAAAAAAACTTTTCCATGGTCTTCCCAAAAGCAGTTAAACAGTCAGCTGGGATTGAATGCTCTTTTACTTCTGCTTTAGCTGAACTTATCAGTGATCTAACAAAAGAAAAGAATGAATTTATTCTCGTGATGAGAAAACCCAGGTTCAGTGAGGTTGTTTACTGATGATCACATAGCTGTGAATAAGTGATGTGAGGGACTATGCATTGTTTCTTTTAATCCTCACACCACCTTGTGAGGTAGATACAATTATTTTCTGCATTTTAAGTATAAAGAAACTGAGTTTTAGTTTAAAGAAACATGACTAAAAAGGAAGTAATGGAATGTAAACTCAAGCAGTCTGATCAGAGCCTCATAACAACTGCACTATATTGTCTCATAACATGGTAAAGAGGCTGAGTGCACACCTGTAATCTCAGCACTCTGGGAGGCGGAGGTGGGGGATTGCTTGAGCTCAGAAGTTTGAGAACAGCCTTGCAAAAGCGAGACCTCGTCTCTAAAAATAGTCTGGCATGTAGCAGGTGCCTACAGTCTCAGCTACTCAGGAGGCTGAGGCAAGAGGATTGCTTGCACTCAAGCTGTAACACCACAGCACTCTACCCAGGGTGACAGAGTGAGAATGTCTCAAGAAAAAAAAAAAAATATATATATATATATATATATACACACACACACATACACATATATACATACACACATAAATATGTATATTTGGAATATGTATTTTAACATGTTACATTACTTAACACAATTAAAAGTAAACTGTCCTTTCATTGGTTTTTCATTTCCTAAGTTGTCTATAGGCTTTGTCCTAGGAAATTATAATTTCATATGGATAGTATAGGTTGAATGTGGTGATTGCTGTTAAAGAAGAGAGCTCACTTTACAACTGTGTTTCTAGGACTGTTGTTAATTTTAGAGCACCTGTTAATTGTAAGTTTGTTTTGCTGTATACAAAAAATGAAAATTGAGAAAGTCTAATATTTCCCTGGCAAGGAGGAATATAATGACTGTTATTTGGTCTAGATTAGGCCTAGTAGGAATAACTTTGTTATATATACAAGGTTAGTCAGGTAGCTTCTGCATGATCCTGTTTATGCTTTAAGTGTCATGAAATTGTCAATGATTATAATTAAACGTGACCCCAGAGCTGCCTTTTTCTTCTAATAAGGAAATTCTCTAAGGTTAATTTTGTTAGCATGTGAACTTTAGTAGAGGAGTCATATAGTAGAAGGCTAAGGAACCACAGAATCATATTAGCCTAGTGATTTTCTTACTTTAATCCAAAGTGCCCTAGAAGTTGTTTAGAGATTCCTGGTGCTGCTACTTTACCTTCCCTACCCCAGCTTTAATAAGAGCATCTTTTATATGCTTTCAAAAACTATTTTGTTTGAAGAATTTGAAAACTGATGCTGATGTATACTCACCCCTTTAAAAAAAGTAAAGCCTAGATTAAGTGACTTGTCTGAAGGGCACTTAGCAGGGCTAAGACTGGAATATATATATACATCATCTGACTCTTGATCTGAAGCCATGTGTACTGTGCTGTGATGCAACAGAGGGGTTTTTTAGTAAGCTTATGGTTTTTCATAGTTGACACTTCAACTTTATTTATCAATCTTATATATTATTATTGGGAATCAGTGTATATACTGATGCTGTAAATACAAATGCATTTGCTGTTCAGTCCTATTTATAAGCTGAACCCTGTTTTTAAAGCTAAAGCAATTTGTTTAGAAAATACAGGAAAGTCTTCTATTGGTTTTTGGATTGGGGGATAAATATAGGAAATTTTGATGAAGATAAATCAGTAGGTAAATGACAGCAGTGCCTTGTTTCACTTTTTTAGCTCATTTTCTGTGATGACTACAACATTCTTTGTTATGATTTTAATCTTAAAATAAGTACAATAGGTTGAGTATCTTTAAATAAATCCCAGTTCTCAAGGTTGACTTTTCTAAGGTTATATTGAGTATGTTAGGATTTGTTTTTAATTCTAAAGTGCATTTTACCTTTTTTTTTTTTTTTTTTGGAATTTGTATGTGCATCTTGTTGGTAACTTGGAAATTGTTTTCTGTAATGTAAGGAAATGTCAGTGGTAGTGCGGTTTAGGATTTATAGTTGGAAGTGGAGAATAGGCAGAATATAAGTAATGCTTGTACCTAGTGTTGGTTCTTCTGAGGTTCTTGAATGTTAAGTTGTTTGCTGTTTCTTTCATTATTTTAAAAGGGCGTTATTCCCAAATATTCAAGCTTTCATTTGCACTAGAATAAAGTATTTATTTCCTTAAAGATTTAACAGAGGCTTTGGACGAAGATGCAGACCCCACAAAATCTGCACTGTCTGCAGTTGCATCTTTGGCAGCTGCATGGCCACAGTTACACCAGGGTATGTGTGGGTTTTATTTTTTTGTTGTTGTTTGGATCTTTATTTTTAATTTTATAAAGGTACATTTTACATTGCTAAGTATTAGTTGTTTATATTCTAAATGACTATTTCATTTTTAACAACTATAGGCTGCAGTTTGAAAAGCTTGGATCTCGATAGCTGTACTCTGTCTGAAATCCTCAGACTGCACATTTTAGCTTCAGGTGCTGATGTAACATCAGCAAATGCAAAGTACAGATATCAGAAACGAGGAGGATTTGATGCTACAGATGATGCCTGCATGGAGCTTCGTTTGAGTAATCCCAGTCTAGTGAAGAAATTGTCAAGCACTTCAGTGTATGATTTGACACCAGGTAAACTTTGCAAGTTGGAATTTGTAAAACCTTCTCATTTTGTAGTTCCCACTTCCTATCTTCTTGTGCATCAGATGATAAATCTGTTTTTTTTTTTGTTTTTTTTTTTTTGAGACAGAGCCTCAAGCTGTCACCCTGGGTAGAGTGTCATGGCATCACAGCTCACAGCAACCTCCAATTCCTGGGCTCAAGCGAGTCTCTTGCCTCCGCCTCCCAAGTAGCTGGGACTACAGGCGCCTGC